>QANT01005441.1:0-50818 GCA_003254885.1 Purshia tridentata
TTTAATTTGAATTTCTTTTTTATTTTTTTTGAGCAATTTTCTTATTTTAATTTTAATAATGAAAAATGTCAATTTTGTTAATTTTAGGAGTGAGAATAACACAATTTGACAGAATAATCTCATCTAAAACTTAAGTGAAGTAGTAATCCTGACATATATAATTTTAAAATGAGAATTTGATCCTGATATATAAATTAGAGTTATTTATCTCTAATTTTCTTTTTCATTATATGTCACTACGAGACAATTAAGTTCAATTATAATAATGACATAGAGAAATTGTAAAAAACCCTTAACAATAAACAATAAAAATTTCCCTCGTGTGGTTAAGAAAATTTAAAATTTTTAGTTTATTATCAATTTAGAGTGTGCAAAAAAGTGTTTTTCTAAAATATTATATTTTGTGAATTGATTTTGCTAATTAGTTTAGAACAAAAGTTTTTCTGTACACATGGAGTTGAGTCTGAACCCTTTCCCTCCTTTCTAATAAAAAAAAACATATTCTATTTTTTCATAAAATTGAAAACAATTATTTCCATAAGCAGTTAAGTACTATATGATAATTTTTTATTAAAAAAAAAAAGAGAAAGAAAGAAAATGAGTAAACGATGAGCATGTTGTTAGGAAACCGACCCGACCCGTAGAAAAGCGGGCGAGGCAGGTGATGGACATGGACATGGACCCAGCTTCGACTCGGACTCGTTCAAGTTTCAACCTTTAGGTCAAGTAGAGGTATTTGCATTGTCCCCTTTTAAGTTATATTTTTAGAACCCAGTGTTTGACTCCCAAAACCAGTAAAGGGTCTGTGTGTGTGTAAGCAAAGCCTGTTAGATCTGAAAGCTAAGGCCACACAGAGACACAAGCAAAGCAGTGCCTTCCTCACCCAGCACACAATTTCAATGCTTTAGCTATTCTCTTCGCCCTACAAACCCCAAACCCAAAACCCACAAAAAAAAAAAAAAATGAAACGCCCTTATTTTCACAAGTTGATTCTGTCTTCTACTATCCAAGCCAAACAGCTGGTATCCTCTCTCTCTCTCTCTCTCTCTCTCTCTCTCTCTCTCTCTCTCTCTCTCTCTCTTTTTTGGGGTGAGTTTTAATGGGTTTTTGGTTTTGTTTAATTGTTTGCTGATTATAGTTTGTTTGGTTCTTCTTTTTCCTTTGGTTACTGAGAAAATTGAGCGAGAAAAACCCAGATGGCAAATTAGAAATTTTTTTTTTCTTTTTTCAGGACTATCCAAGCAAAACAAATTAGAAATAGTTAGTTTCTTTTCTTATAAGAAAAAGACCCTTTAAGTTCCCACTCCTTTTGTGTGTGTGTGTGTGTGGGTAGGTCTAAACCTAATAGGTGAAACTTTGGTCTGGTTATTTGCTGAGATCATGGCTAAAGAAAAAGAAGATAGTGTAGACATTTTCTTTTAATTTTGATGATAGGATGCTAATAGAAAGTTAGTAATTTGTTGGTTACAGAGACGATGGGTAATTGTTTTCCTTTTTCTTTTCTTTTTTTCTGAATTTGAATTTGAACTTGTTCATGTTATTTCTAAGGTTCAGTATATAATCAGAACTCAGCTCAGTAAAATAATTGTGTATGGCTCAATTGAGAATTTATCTCTTACAAGACTCAAAGATGAAATTACTCAGATTTTTGTTTTGTTTTTCTCCGTTTGGTTAGATAGAAAGTTATCCTGAAATTGAAAATCTTCTGGCACCAATTGCTGATATATGATAGATGGTCTGCTTCGTGGTAGGAATTTTCATCAAGGTAGATGAAGTCTTGAACATAGAATTGTTACCTAGGAAAATATTTTTTCAACATTTCACATAGTAACAAAACTAGTGCTTGAGTTCTTTTCAACTATTTTCATTAATTTTCGGTTATTCTATGAAATGAAAGGGTTAATGCTCTTCTAGCTGTCAAACTTGCCTTATTGAAAAGAAAAGTTGCAATTTTTACTTTAAAAACTTTGAACCCAATATGTTGAAATTTTACTAGTTTTTTTTTTTTTTTATAAATGTAATTTTTTATGAATATTCAGCAAATGATTAAGGTGTACTTGGATTTTACATGTGTAATTCATATACTCAAGTCCCTGCTTGGTGGTTCTAATCTTACTTCATTTCTAGTCTGTCTAGTGTGACTGTTTAGAAGCATATCAAAAGTGAGATGGCTAATGGTCACAATTCGGTTCACTTAATTCCTTTGGAAGGCCTCTGAAACAACATGAGATTTATTTCATGCAAATAACATAGGTTTTGTTCATGTAATTATCTAATGTTTTGCTTTGCATGTGAGGACATCAATGGTTTCAAGATCACGTTCTTGAGTGTGGACAAAATTTAGTTCCTAGGAGATATATGATGGTTGCGACTTTTCACCTTTTTCTTTTCACATAACTAATTTGGACCTTGATGCATACTCTATCATTGTAATTTTCTCCCTTTGTGCTACTTGGAACAAATCATTTTTGCTTGTGAAATTATATTTGTTCCACTCTGAATAATTCTAATTTATTCCTTCAATGGTCTCATTTAAGGTGATATATATGCTGCGCTTTTCATGTTATATTGCACAAATTTACACTGATATAGCATATTATAAATTGCCAAAGAAATTATAAAAGAGGTCACCTACAATTTTATATGATGAGCATTTTGTTCAGCCAAAAAGCCTAACTTGATTTGTGTAATTGTAGAGGATCCCAGAGAATTTTGTCAAGAGAGTCAGAGACGAGCTTTCTACCATTGCTACACTCACTGTTCCTGATGGTCATGTATGGCGTGTAGGATTAAAAAAGGCTGACAACAAGTTTTGGTTTCATGATGGTTGGCAGGAATTCATTGAACGTTATTCAATCCGTGTTGGGTACTTCTTAACATTCAGATTTGAAGGGAATTCATCGTTCTCCGTTCATATATTTAATTTGACCGCTGCTGAGATTAACTACCAACCTAATGCTCTCAATAGTACTGGGGGCTCTGTTTTTGGCAACCAACATCAACTATTTGAAGAAATGGAAGATGATGACTGTGGTGAGATCTTGGGTTCCTCCCCTACATCCATTGTTACTGATTCTTTAAGAGACAAGCTCTTTGGTGACTGTGCAAATCAACTGACACCTGGAAAAAATTATAATCCTCCAGCTCTGCAGAATTTGTTTAATGGTTCCAAGCTTAAGAATTGCATGAACTGGACTGAAGCAGGGAATGTGCATCCACCAAAGGGTGCTGGTCTACAAGCAGGTAACCAATCTACTAGAGAAATAGGTGTTCAATTTAATGTAACGGAGCTTAAAAAGACTGTGGATGAAGTCAAATTGCGTAGTCCAGGTGAGGATATACGGAGCGTAAAGAAGACTGTGAGGAAAAAGCGAAAACTTGATCCCAGTAAGTTCTTTGAACTCATATTGTTTTTAGTATTCCGTTGATTCAAATTTTTGAAGCTCATTATTAATTTTGTATATGTGCAGATGTGCAGGAGTCTTCTGCTCAACATGAACAGGAAGTAGAAATCCGCTTTAGATTTTATGAAAGTGCATCTGCAAGGAAGAGAACTGTGACAGCTGAAGAAAGAGAAAGGGCTATTAATGCAGCCAAAACGTTTGAGCCAGTTAATCCTTTCTGCAGGGTTGTCCTTCGACCATCCTATCTTTATAGGGGTTGTATAATGGTGAGTCGTTCAGTTTGATGTGCTATACGCTGCTTTCTGATTTCAGATTGTTACATATGGCCTTAAAATTTATCTTTTTGCCCATGCAGTATCTGCCATCCTGCTTTGCTGAAAAGAATTTAAATGGGGTTTCAGGATTCATCAAACTTCAATCCTCTGATGGTAAACAGTGGCCAGTCCGATGCCTTTATAGAGGCGGTAGAGCAAAATTAAGCCAGGGATGGTATGAGTTTACATTGGAGAACAATTTGGGAGAGGGAGATGTTTGTGTGTTTGAGTTGCTGAAGATGAAGGAGATTGTTCTGAAAGTTACTGTATTCCGTGTCATTGAAGATGCAGGATTTGTGAACCAACCTGCACAGCAAAATGTCAGCCAAGCTAAACCGATTAGAAATTAGTGGCTACTTGAATGTCTAAACTGTATCAAATAACTCTTTCCTTTTTGGGTAGTGATCTGATTTGTTCATGTGGAACTTAGATCTATTTAGTACTCAAAAACTTTTCAGGATAACTTAGTGGAACTTTTTTCGTTGTTTAGGAGTTTCAATACAAATTTTTGTTTCTTGACTAGCACTGTAAATAGATTGTGCAATACTATGATCCTAATTGGCTCCAATTTCTTGTTTGGGGTGCTTTTATTTTTGGTTTGATGCATTTGTTAATGCTTAATCGTCCTGCTTCATGCTCATTTGCATGTTTTCAGCTTTAGAGAAAGGCTTTCTGAAAACTAAAGAAGTAAACTTAAAAAGTCCTCTTTTTTTGCTTGATAATTCTGTTGAGCTCTTAATCATTGTGAGAGCAAACATTGGATTAAGGTGCTGAGTTGTAGATGCTGTTTGATTCTGCCAGTTCTGAACTTTGACCATAATTACACAGCTCTTATTAATTTACATGTCTTGTTTTTCAGCACAGAATGCTGAATGCACTACTCCTTTTGCAAGAAGTCATTATTAAAACCTCTCATCCTTTTATTAGTATATATAAACCAAGATGACTTATTCTTTCTCCCTTTTTTATTTTCACTTAAGATTGAGCTATTTGTCTGCATGAACTGCAGAACACATTCTAACTTGTATTCAAAAAATGGTATTTAATTCTCTCTTTGAATGGAGTTTTAGGACGGTTTGAACCATAATTGGCATTCCAAATTAAGGTTTCTTAGGCCCAAGTCGACAGAAAAGGATTTAGAGATATGGTCAAAAGATTCCAGAATCTCTTCAAACATCATCTTTTATATATCTTTACAATTTTATAATCAGACCCACATTAGGTGGTTTTAACTTTACAGCCTCACTATCCTCATTGACCAGAAAAGAAAAGAAAAGCTTCACTATTCTCAATGACCAAAAGAAAAGGCCTCAGCCTCAATATATTCTACTTTCGGTTCTGTTTTATTTTGTGGCAACTTTTTGATGTGTAATTAATTATCTATAGGTTTTTATTCACTAATATCATCCAGACTATTGGATATGAATGTATGTGCCACTCAAATTATGAATTGCGTAGAAAAACCACTCAATTTTACACAATGATAACAATGTGTCACCTACCGTCAGGTTCCATCCACTTTAATGTTAAAATTAAGAACATTTATGTCTTTTTACCTATAAAATTTAAACCAGCTTAAACATTCGTAAAAAATTATGTGAACTCCAAAAAATATTTCAAAAAGTGGTGCGGACTCATAGCGACATGTACTATTTTTTTATGACTTCAAAAAATAATTTAAGGTCTCCAAAATTTTTATTTGATGTGTTGGATTTTTCATAAAAATTCTGGAGACCAAAAATTACTTTTGAAAGTCATAGAAACATATTACACGTTGCTACGAGTCTATAGCATTTTTTGGAATATTATTTGAAGTCCGGATGAATTTTTGACAAATTTTTTATATTGGTTTCAATTTTAAAATAATCCATAAAATTGAAAAAAAAAATGCCCTTGATTTTAAAACCAAAGTGGATAAAACTTAACGGCATATGGCACATTGTCACCATTGTGTAAGTTTGGGTGATATTTCCACACAATTCTAGATTTGGAAGGTAAATTAATAGTGTGGGTGGTATTAATGAGAAAAAAAAAGGCTTACTTAATTATCATTAATTAACTCATCAAGTATAGCATCATATGGTCATCTAATATATATGGTCTGAAAAGTGTGGTTCTTAGCTTATAAAGTTCTCCTGCGGCTACGAAGAGCTGTCTTCTTTTACAAGTTAATAATGCTTATCCTCTATTTTCCAACACAGAAGGCTGGTAGAAAGTTTCATTCTCTCCTGAACTTTTTTGTTTCTATGTAAGAACCCATTGTTTTGTTTGGTAGCAGAAAATTAAGTTGTGGAAAAGAGAAAGGTATCGTTTTAGCTGAGTCAGCTCAAGATGATTTTTTGTACAAGTAGTTGTTTGTCTTTTACTGCATGCATTTTATAATTTTCGATTTTGGGTTTTGGTTTTATCTGAAGTGGGAGAAAGGGTGTGAGGTTGGGCCAGAGTTGGCATGGTTACAGCTACAGGTCCACACTTTGGCAAGGACTCCTGGAAAAAACAAAATGGGTGAAGATTTGTTTGGATCGTGGGAAAATGAGAAGAGAAATGTGATGTGAATTAAACCTGTGTGTGTTACTCCACCTCAAAAAACCATGAAAATTTCAATTTTGCTTATGTTTTCATGTTCTCAATCTAAACTATGAATTCAAAACTGAAGTTTACTTGATTAATAATTTTCAAGTCTAACGATGACGTATCATATAATTTGACAAATCTCAAGAGAACCTTCATTATGCATTGAATAAAATATAGAAATAGTTTAATAACATGGAAAATGGTACCTAATACTTGGTTTGGTAGCTTTGGAAAGTTGAAAAATACAAAACTATAAGTTTTATAGTGTTGTGTCCAAAATTTGTGCTCTTTAAAGAGGTAGTAGGCTACTAGCTTGGACATAAGCACATGCAAGCCCTCTTTAAACTTTGGAGTTTTTGTGAAAAAGGCATGTTGTTCCCAAAGAAAAATTAAAACCATAAAATCATTTTTACTATATTTATTTGTTGATCATGTAATATGTATATCATAAAGATAAGATCACTTAAAAAAATTTAATTTTATGTAAATTTTAAATCTTTTAAGAAATGTAATCAACAATGTAAATAGGACAAAACCCGCAAAATGAAAAATCTATGTGCTCTTTTGGGCTAGGTTCATTGGAAGATTGAAAGGTTCGTATGGTTGATTTATTTATTTATTTATATTTTAAATGTGTGTGTTGTACTTTGATGTGGTTTGGTTTGTGGGCCCTTGGATGCGTAATGGGTCCTCCTCTTCTTTTATTTCTCTTTGGGCTCAGAAGTTGTTCTTTTTTACTTTCCTTTTCTTTGAGAGTGCTTCTCTCTTTTGGGATGTATTTTTGTGTAGTGGCCTTTGTTTAGGTTTATCATTTATGGAAGGATTCCCTGAACACAGTGCAAGAGGGTGAAGAGTGAGTGTGACATTTTGTAAATATCGAACCATTGGTTTATTTTATACTATCCCTGGTCATATAATTCAAAGGGTCAGCAACATCTAATAATTTCACACCTACAGCAAAAAATGAATACATACATACATACATGATACATATATGTATATATATCAGACTATCAGAGCAACTCAGTTGCCTTCTACACACAAATGATGCATTTCTTGTTGCTTGAGCAGCAAATGCAGAACAGTAGCCTGTGCCTATGCCTTTATGAGGGTCCTGCACCCAAACTCAGCAAGGGGTGCCCTAAATTTGTGGGGTGGAATAGATTAGATGGTGTATTTGATCTAAATGGAGGGTATTGACATTGAAATTTTTTGGTGCAACTTACCATTATGTCAAGTTGTTGAAGCTGGTGAACCAATAAACCAACCTTCAAAAATAAACCATATATCTTCTATTCATTAGCTTTACAGTCAAGCTTCATCAACCATGGTTGTGGAAGACAATGATTTAAATGGACTGATTACCCGTCCCAAACTTAGTCCTCCTGCCCTAAGTCCATGAAAATGCATTATAATATTGGAAAGATGAAAATTATGTGTGAGTTGGTTTTGGGTCAGTGGGGTGTGGGAGCTGAACATGGACCCAATTTGTTATTGTGATCCTTTTGATGAAATATACCTACCCTGTTACCCATTTTTCTGTTGTTACTCGGTAAAACAGAAAAGATGGGTTGGTACTTGGTAAAAAGAAAAAAAAGATGGGTTGGTATTTGGTAAAGGTTTCCTCAATGCTTGCCCTCAAAAAATTTACTTTTTTGATAAACTTAGATGAAAGGACATCTGTTTTTCCAATTTCTATCGTCTGATTGACTCTAATTTCCATTGAACTAGTGTAGTTTCATTTTTGGTATCTGCAAAAGTCCAAAATAAGTTTCTTAGAAACCTCCATTCATGGCAAGAAACTAGTAAAATGACATGCTCCTCTTCTGGGAATTTCATTTAGTTCATTTGATGATTGGTTGCTGAGAAAATACACAAAAAAGAAAAGCAAAGGAAAGGATGGTTTAAAAAGTTGAATTAAAAAAATGCGCCGTTGCCGGGGATCGAACCCGGGTCACCCGCGTGACAGGCGGGAATACTTACCACTATACTACAACGACCTTGTTGAAAGATAAACTACGTTTAACTACATTAATATTAAAAATTAGCTTTAGCTTTACCTTATTGAATTTTGTCTTTGACCATTACGATTTAGGACAAATACAATGTAGTGAGTTGGAAATATTGTTTACTTGAAGCAGTTAATTAAGTTTCAACTTTCAAGTTCTTATAGCCAATATTGTCATTTTAATGGAAATATATAGTAGCCCCAAAGTAAAAAATGTATTTTTATAAAAAAATTTTAGTCTCTCACACTATTATAAGGTACCCAATTTATAAATTTTATAGAAGCTTCTTCTGCTTGATGAAAAACTTGAAGTCTTATTTGTTTATTTATTTATTTTTAATCGGAGTCTATGTTTCGAAACTAATTTTTGATTTTTTTGTTCTTTTTCCAATCTAGTGTCACGTAGTTTTCAGCTTGGGTGATGGGATAGAGGACATCTGCTGATTTTGGATCACATGGGGATGGACCAATGGTTAAATTATTCTGATTTGTAAGTCATGGACTCATGGTTTTGGCCCATATTTTTTAGGCCTGCGGTTTAGGCCCATATTATTCCAACATATATTCATGTGGAAAGCTTGGAAATGAGAAGGTAAAGATTACAAATGATGTTGTAGATTATTGGCTTCGATTATTTTGTTGTGTTTTTTGTTAGACTTATCCTTCTTTGTGCTATACCGAAAAATTATCGTATGTGAGGTTACATTTAATTTTTATCTTATAATATATTATGTGTGTAAGATCCATTTTTTTGTAATCGAATCCACGTATGAAAATCGTCACATAAAAAAACTCTTCCTACTACACCATCTCAAAAGAAAGTGGATTGGCATAAATAATACATACCACCAGTAAATTATCACTGTATATGCAACATACCCCAGTGAAAATAAATTTTCACTGATCCAATTACCAGATTAAACAGCAAGGCTTTATATGCATATTAATCTCTTTATTGTCAAGCCCAGGTTCAAGTTTTTTCTTGGCCAGCATTTAAAGTTGGACACTTTTTGCTCTAGAAAATAAGCCAATCCAATCTGCTTATCAACCAACCATCCTCCTCCAACCTTATCCATATTCTTCTTTTATCCCTTCCCATACACAATCTCATTGGTTTCCCACCATCTCTCTACTTGGACAAACCTGAAAATTCAAGCACCACCACACAACAAAGGTGACAACATGATTCCTTCACTACACAAAAAGGGTTCCTTATAATTCTCATTCCTTCTATATTTTCATTAATCTTGTCTAAATCTTTGCACTCTTTGTTTGCTTTCCAGAAGATTAACAATGGCAACAGCCTCAGCAACAGTGTCTCCAGCAATGTTCACCAGTACCACAATTGCCAAATCTAAAAGGAGAGCAAACAATGTGCAGTACATAGCAGGACTCAACTCCTTTGCTGGACTCAAAGCTCACAACAGTGTGGCCTCTCTTGGGCTCCCACAGTGCACTGAGCAGTCCTTTGCAAAGATTGTGAGCTCCTTAAGATTCCCATCACAGGGCAAAGGCAGAGGTGGAGGTGCCCTCTCATCTACCTGCAATGCTGTTGGTGAGATTTTCAAGATTGCAGCAATCATGAATGGGCTTACCCTTGTTGGAGTTGCAGTGGGATTCGTTCTTCTCCGAATTGAAGCATCCGTGGAGGAAGCTGAGTGAGAATTTCATATACTTTTGGTTGGTTTTATGCTATTTATCAAGATACTGTATCTTTCTATTTAATTCTTCATTTGATGTAGCAATGGTTTATATTTTTCTGGTGCATTGAATTTTGGATATCTATGCCAAACTAGCAATAGGCATCCAGTCTAAAATGTAATAAGCATATAATCTAATTTTGGTTTAGTCAACATGATGAAAGGTCATAAGAATGACCTTTTAATTGGTGCCAAGAGTCTGATAACTACCACTGTGAGTATAATTCCAATGGTTGAGTAAACAAGTTCAAAAATTAGGATCTGAACCAAGTTTTTCATTCTTGAATATACTTGCATCTTATTGTGATCCTGCTTTAATTAGAAACACACTATAAAAGAAAATTAAAAAAAATAAAAACTGTTTCAGAGTGTCAGAATGTAAAGAGACTGACTTAAATATTTGAAATCAGTATGCAATTGTTGTCCGACCAAAAAAAGTAATCAATTGGTAGGATGCAAAATATGCTTGGTAGAACTGTAGAAGGCATTGCATCCATAACCCTGAAATGTTCCCTTTGATTAGTTTTGTGAATATTTTCCTTGTCTAGAGAAAACCAAATGCTGAATATTTTCCCTTTTTCTTTATTTTTATGAAAATGCAAATTAAGAGTCCAAGGTTTTAATATTGAAGATTTCTTACCAAAGGACAAGGCTCCCTCATCAAACACTTTTTGCTGGGCTTCAGGGCTACCAGTGATATAACCTGAAGTCCCATTCTTGTTTACCCTTTTCTGCTCTTTCAAACAAGGATGTCCAGCCATGTCTACCCTCAACTCCAAGACTAAAGATATAAGAATCACTTGATACATACCTTGACCATTATGTAAAGCAATTGCCTTTCTGGCATCACCTTTTTCTTGTAGACAGGTTTAGAGTTTAGACCAATTTTTACTTATTTTAAAATTGCCATGTCCAAGCATGACACTGCCCTTGCATGGACTTGATTTCTAAATATTTATTTCCATAGCTGCAACTCTTACACAATTTTTATGGATGACTGATTTCATTAGGGAATAAACAAAAAGAACCTGGCAACCAACAAGCCAGACAACAAACAACAAAGAGAAAGCAGCAAAGCCTACTCAAATCCAAGCATCAGTTTTATGAAATAACAGAGGGAAAATTCACACATGTATGTCATATCCTTTTGGATAAGGCATGCTTCACCACAATTCGTGCACACCACAGAAAGTAGCCTGGAAACTTTATATTGGTTGTTCTAGTCAGATGATAATTTTATGCATTCAATCTTTTAGTGGCATTAGTTGGTCAGTTTAGCAAAATTTTAATGGTTTAACCATTTCATGAGACTTGAGAGTGACCTGATCTATCCTTGCATAATGGCTTTGTAATAACAGACAAAAGT
Source organism: Purshia tridentata (assembly GCA_003254885.1). Taxonomy (NCBI): domain Eukaryota; kingdom Viridiplantae; phylum Streptophyta; class Magnoliopsida; order Rosales; family Rosaceae; genus Purshia; species Purshia tridentata. The sequence goes on from QANT01005441.1 coordinate 11,367, forward strand.
AAAGAAAGGCCAAAAGTACACTCACAATCTGAGTCATTATAGACTTAAATATTAGATTTTCATATAGTATATCTCAACATTTAGCTGATATACCAATAAGGTTTCACTGTCTTGCTAGAGACAAAATTAAACCACAAATTAAAATTAATTAAAAACATTTTGATATCACAATAAATGAAAAATGTCGCGGCAACAAAATAAAATGATTTCTCTTAAAAATGGCAATTGCACACCTTCTTGCAGTATTACACATGCACAACCAGAGTTCATGAGGGTTCAATTTCAATAATTTCCATTTTGTCCATTAGTAGAAAGCTAGATTCTTTAGGATATAGCATATGATATAGTGGAAAAATATTAGAGAGGTATGTTTCTCTTTCAAAGCTCAAAGAAATTTAAAAGATACTCCCAGCCAATCTTAATAAATTATTGATGACAGAACTCAAGTGTCATATGTCCTTGAAAGGACATGGACTTGCCCTGTAAACTACTAAAATTTCTATGGATGAGCTTCCTTGAAATCATTTATGGCTAGTGGGACATCTGCTCCTCTACTGTGGAGTTGCTCGAGTTGCTCATATTCTATTGACAGGTCCCTTGGAATGCATTTGCCTGCAAATTTCAGGCATGTACATCCTGTGAATACCAAAATTCCAGAGAGTATCCAACTAAATTGCAAGTTGGCCAATGCTCTTGCCCTAAAATCAGCCTCACTGGTCTCACAAGTTACTGCTCCAAACATGTTATCACTACTACCCTCCATGAAATGGACAACACAACCCTTTGGTACAAACCAAGGAGACCAGAGCATGAATCCCATGTTCATAAACCAGCAACCTTGAAATAAAACTGAAATAGAGAGAACAAGTGCTGCAGGAAGACTGGTTTGGAAACAAGTTGCTGCCAAAGCTGCAATGACAGAAACAAACACTACGAGCTGAAATAACCAATGGTAATGCCCTTCAAGCCCGGCATGGTCAGTAGAGTGGAAATGGAGTAGGAAAAGCTCTTGACAAAAGACAGAGGCTGCAAGCATTCCAACAATCCCAGATAGGATCTGAAAAGAATGAATCAACTCGGCACAAAGTGTAAACCCAGAAAATATGACAAGGTGGAGGAACATGGTTGCATGCTCCAAGTTGTGGAGCTCAAAAGTGAAGCGAAGAAAAGGGAAGTCTAGCACTTGCATGAAAATTGCAGATATAGAGAAAGATAAGATGAAAATGAGCTCCAAGTGTTTAATTTTGGAAAGAGGGCCATTGAATGGGTACCAAAACCTTACAGTAAAGTTTATAGGGCCTTTGAGAAAATAGTTTCTGATAGTGTTGATGGTGTGCCATAGACCAAGGAGGGTGAGTGCAAAGCCAGGTACTATGTGCCCAACAAAGGTACCCATTGAAAGCTTGTCTCTCTAGATCAGGGTTTTTTGTGCATGATCTGTGGAAGATGGAGCTTAATTAATAATCTCCAGATAGAGCATAAATACATGAAGCCATTGCAGTGGCAGTGAATACCAAAAGCAGCATAAGTACATTAAGGTAATTTTTCAAAACATTTGGTGCATGATGCATGTGTTTCCACAAGCAAAATTTCACAAAATGACACTCAGCTATGTGTGACACTCCAACAGTTGAAGAAAATGGATATCCGAAATGGACGTGTCGTCACCTCCATGAAGATTATGGTGTTGTTTCAAGACCATGGAAATTGCATCATGTTTATGATTTATTTAATTTGTGGCTTTTTATAAAACTGGTTTTTCTATTGAAGTATGTAGTTAATCCTTCCCCAACTCCTCAACATTATGGGGACCACAGAATTAACCCCTGTGCAAGTAGTGGAGAGTGAAGTGTTTTCACTATATGAAATGTGGCAAATAAGATGTTCCCACTTATTCAAGATATTTTATTGTCCAGTGGACCTCATTCAACTAATGAATTGTATGAAAATGGTAAAAGTCGTATGATTCCTGGTATATTACCTTGCCACAAAATGGGTGTACCAAAGGGATCCAGATTCTCTACTAATCTTTTTGGAGTTGATTTTGTGTTATATCAAAAACTAGTAATTATATTCAATATAAATTTTAAATACTAAACCAAAAAGATCAGGAGAGGATCCTATTCCTAATGGAATATGGTTGTTTTTTAAGTCCAACTCGCACTATGAAAGGTTGAAATTTTCAGCACCTGGAAAAGAAAATAGTTCGAAGCTTGGGAGTAGTGCAGATGAAGTCTCATGAGAAGAAGACTAAAAATATTGAGTTCATTTTTTCTTTACTATTGTATACTAGTTCTTTTATCGTTGCAAATGTTAGAATTCCCGGAATTATGATAATTGATATCATTGAAATAGGTTAGTTACAGTTAATCCCAATACTACGTGTACAGTACCAGTATGACAATTTACTGCTATAATTAACATTACGACATTACATTACTCTCTTTATGAAGAGTGCATGATCCATCATCGTGTACGATTAAACAAAACTCAAGCATAATGTACGTACATTGAATAGCTCAGTGCCACTGCCAAAAAATAAATAAAGAACTAAAGAGAAAATGTTACATAATCTTACAGTAAAGTGTTCTTCATTAACCCATTGAGTTTATTCTGAATCTATTACAACATAAAAACCAAAAAAGATACATATCTGAGCTACGTCAAAGGGCTCATCTTCAAGAAGTAACCAAAAGAATCTTCCAAAACCAGAATTTTGGTTTGAGAACACCCCTTTCTCAAAAACATGGAGGGCAACTTCATGAATCATCCTTTCTCAAAAACTCATCAACATTCCCAATCCCCTCAATCAGAGAGTAATATGTGCTGTCATCAGGTCTGATCCCTCTACTCACCATTTCTTTAAGGAGCCCTTCAGCAACATCGCCTGCTTGGTTTTTGCATAGGCCTTGTATAAGGGCATTGTAAGTTAAAAGGGTAGGATTGAAACCTATACTCAACATCTCATCCCGAACTTTAAAGGCATCGTTCATATCACCTCTTCTACTATAACCACTAATGAGGGTGTTGTAACTAATGTGATCAGGTTTAATTCCCCTTCTCTTCATCTCATTAAGAAGTTCGCGAGCTTCCTCAACTTTCCCTGCCCTGCAGCACCCTTGCATTAGGATATTGTAAGTCACTTCATCTGGACGAACCTTCATCTTATCCATCTCCCCCAAAAGTGAAAATGAACGCTCCTTATTCCCGTTAGCACAGTGACCATCAATCAAGGCATTAAACATCACAAGATCTGGCTGAATGCCCTTACGCAGTGCCTTCTCAAACAAGTCATCCGCCTCTTTCATTCGTTTCCTCTTACTCAAAACATAAATAAGTGATGTATAAGTAACCTTAGTAGGATCTATTTCTTTACTCAACATTTCATCATGAAGACTAAAGGCTTTCTTTACATTCCCAGATCTGCAAAAGCCGTTAATGAGAATATTATATGTAATGCCATCAGGAACCATTCCCTTCTCTGCCATTTCCTTAATCATACCATCAGCTTCAGTCATGCTACCTTCCATAAACAGTGCATGAATCAACAAATTGTAAGTTGACACAGTCGGCATTATACCCTTCTTCACCATCTCATCTCTATAACCGAAAGCCTTGTCCAAATCACCTTTATTGCAATAACCATCAATCAAGGTGTTATAAGTCACGGCAGTTGGAAGCAGCCCAGTTTCCAGCATTTTATCAAAAAGCCCAGATGCTTCCTCAAGTCTTCGTTCCTTGCACATTCCGCTAATAAGCGAACCATAAGTGTAGGAATCCGGCTCAACGCCTTTACCTTTCATAGCATCAAAAATCATATGAGCCTTTCCAACTCTCCCTCTCGAACAAAACCCGTGAATTATCGTATTGTAAGTTACAACATTAGGCTTAATGCCCAAACTCTCCATAAACCCAAGAAACTCTTTCGCCTTCTCCAACTTCCCTTCTTTACACAACACATTAATCATTATGTTGAACGTGCAAACACTTGACTTGATTCTCAACCTAAACATCTCAGCATACAAAACCCATGCAGTCTGTGTTCTATTCAACTTCAAGAACAAGCTCAACATGTCATTACAAGTCTCAGTCTTAGGCATAACACCTTTGTCCTTCATCATGTAAAAGCACTCAAAAGCCTCATCAGCCCTCTTCATTTCACAACAAGCCCTCACCAACATATCAAAAATGATCGTACTTTTCAAACCCAAACGCTCTCGCGAAAGCGCCAGTGAATCAAAAACCTCTCTAAGAGTAGCGATGCCACTACCCACGACTTGCTTCAAGAGTTGTAATGTGGGTTTTGGAGAGGGTTGGCGGGCGACAATGGCTATGGCGAGGCAGCGGGTTTTGACATCGAGGCGATGAAACTCTATATGGGATATGAACTCGAGGACAAATTGAGGGCTTTTATGGAGGTCTAGGAGGGCGTCTGAGATTAGAGAGGGGGAGAGGTTTGGTGAAAGGTGTTTGATGAAATGCCACTGAGAAGATTGGATGATGTTGAGAAGAGAGTGGTGGGTTAGCGGTGGAAGGCTTGTGGGGTTGTCTGGATGAGTGAGTGAAGAGAAAGGTGAGGAAGAGGGAGATGGGTTTGTAGAGATAATGGGTCTGAGCTTGTGAGGTTTGAGGATCTGAGGGTTGAAGAGTCTGTGTGGTTTCATTGTTGACACAGAAGTCGGAGGGCGCGCAAGGGGTTGTGATTCAGAAACCAACGAAAGTTGCAACTTTAGAAGNTTTTTTTTTTTTTTTTTTTTTTTGGCCAGGAAACTTTAAACCTTTCAAAAGAGGTCCTTTGGGAGTTTGTCAAAAGAAAAAACTAATTAACATATTTAGTCCATAAAATCTGGTGCGTTTTCATTTAAGTCCCTATGGTATAAAATGTTACAATTATACTTGTACATCTTAATTTTTTTTATGAGAGAGACTTAAGGCTCTGTGGATTTGCGATATGGATTCTTTAAAATGTCATTCTCATGCTCATGAGATGAAAATTTTTACGTGGATTTGGAGTTGGAAAATGAGTATTAGATTTCATTTCCATGTTTGGTACACTCTTGAAATGTGTTATCTTTTACATGATGATAAAATACCCATGAAGAGATGACCAAAAAAGAAAACGATATACTTATGAAGGGGGAAAATTTGAAACCCTTGTGCCCATTAGACTTATTCACATTTCTTGAAAAGTTATTTATTATGAGTTTTTATTACCATCAGCTCCATTAATTAAAATATAATTTTTATTATTTAAGTATTATTAATTTTTAAATATAATAAATGAATGTATTATTGGAAAACAAGTTTTAGTTCCTTGGTAGTCCAAATATTGGAATGGTAATAATTTTCTAGTTGTCATTGGAACTTTGACCCTTATTACAATTTAGTTTCCAAACTTTCATTTTGTCCCAATCTGGTATATATCCGTGATCAATTTAGTCATTCATGAAGGATAAACATATTATATTAGGAACTGGCCCCAAAAACAAACATATTATATTAGGATAATAAGTTTTTTCCTTTCACTAAAGATTGTATGATAGAAGTTACATTATAAACCAAATTGAGAATTTGTGTGTAAAATTAGGACAATTAAAAATTTGGGTACTTAGTTGAGGCAATGGCTTAAGTTCATGTACCAAAATTTAAAAAGAGGCTTTTCCACTAGATTTTTAATTGCTTACGGATAGATAGTATTCCATTAGTATTTAAATTGAGAGGTCTTTTAAACCAAGAAATTGGGCTCGAAGATGTCTACTTCTTAAAACACAAGAAGACAGCGGTTTTACAAGTGACACATACGCTCATAACATTAGTATTCTCTTTCTCTATAACATATATTGAAATTTTCTTTTCCCAAAACTTTGCAGGGGCCATGGCCCCTCTTACTACCTTCTATGTTCTGCCCCTCCGACCATCTGCAAGACAAAAGCATTAAGAGAAGCATTAGAATGGTTTACAAGCCATACAAAATGAAAGTATTTTAGAGAAAAATGACCAAATTTATAAGTTTCTATTTCGATAAATAATGACTTCTCTACCAAAATAAATAAACAAATAATGCAAAATATTATTTTCATCCATGTCAGCTTCAATTTTCCTATCAAACTAAAGGCTGCATCACAGCCTAGAAAAAGAGATAGAAAGGGATGGTTGGGGGGGGATGGGGTTGGTGGGGGGTGTGTGTGGGGTGGTAAGTGAGGGCTAGTTGCAGGGCTGCTGCTATTGATTCTCAAAATGCTTTACATATATAATAGTTTTCACTCTTCACTGATCAACAAGAAAACCATGATAACCACCTTTTTATTTTTGGGTGAATGACTTGGGGAAATGGAATACTGCAATGCAATGAAAAAAAAGCCAAAAGTGTCCACGAGTCCACAGGAGTTTTCACTCTTCACTGATCAACAAGAAAACCATGTTAACCACCTTTTTATTTTTGGGTGAATGACTTGGGGAAATGGAGTACTGCAATGCAATGAAAAAAAAGCCAAAAGTGTCCACGAGTCCACAGGCAGAAAACATTTGGGAAAAGTATTTCATAGATTGAATTGTTATGAGCTACTCCAAATTAATAACTTTTTATTTTTTATTTTTGTAACAAGGGGGGATAAGGCCAAAGAGGAGAAAAAACTGCTTCTAGGCCTAGTGACCCCAACTGGGTCAGCAAAGAGAACATCCTAGCCTTGAGTGGAGAGGCAGAAAACAAAGTGCAGCCTACTTCCAGTGAGAGCCCAAGTCCGGCTATGCTATCAGCCTATCAGCTACTGTTTATCTTTCCCTACGAACATGAGAAGGACAACAAGACCAACCCTTTCCAATTAGAGTTTTACAACCAATAATAAAGCTTTCCAGAGGGTAACAATCTCCAGTACTTTGCCGTAGCAACTCTGAAGCTAGTATTAAATCAATTTAAACCATGATTTTGGAGCATCACTCTTCCCTTCTCCCAAGAAAACTTCATCTCCAAGTAAAGAGTCCAAAACTCAGCTAATTCCTAACTTACCAGCAAACAGAAACTTCCAGATACCATTGCAGTCCCTTAGGACACCACCAGCCACAATCCACCCTGAAATACTGATGGTCGCACCATCCACATTAAGTTGACACACTTGAAAGTGCAAAAACTTCAGGCATCATACTCTCTTAAGCATAATATACTCTCTAAAATAGTATATTTGAGTTTCCATTCAAATATAAAAATATCATAATTTGAATGCATATTAATTCGAGGGTTATAAGGCTTTAAGCTATACCAATTCAATTCGTGTTTTCAATTCAAGTGTTTTACTCTCTGTTTTCTATTAATAAAAGTATGTTTCATTGAAGACCATCTGAAAACTATTGTAAACAAAAAAAACACCAAATAGTTCTATAATTTCTTCTACTAAGCACCACAGAAAACCAAAAATCTCTCTATTTATTATTTTCTAACAAAATATACCCAATAAACTTCAAGATGGGCAACAGTTAGCATGGGAGACAAGAACCCAAATTAGCAAGCATCGCATTTCGATTTAATTAACATATAAAATCAATCGTTGAGTCTGAAATACAAATAGACGAAATTAAATTAAATTAGGCGATGATTGTATCAAAATTAACCTGAAATTTTAAGCAACGGTAATGGGTTGCTGCTTGGCGGGCTCGAGCGGCATGTTGCTCTTCTTATCCATGAAGTCTTCGACGTTGTAAACGACGGTGATGTAGAGGGAGCAGCTAGGGCACCGCGCGATCTCTTCGCCGAGTTTCAGGTCGTCCTTAGTGATCTGGAACAAGTCTCCGCACGGGCATGGGTACGTATACGCCTGGAGCTCCTCGTTCCACTCCATGTCTTCGATCTCCACGTCGTCGTACGACATCGTGTTCAAGCTAGCTTCTGCGCTTCGGTGAGAGTATTGTTTGCGATTAGGGTTTCGTTAATTTTTTGATGATACCATAGAAAAGCCCTGAAATATCCAAAACCGCAGAGTTCGATATTGATAAACTCCCTTGAAACATCAGCCGTTCATACAGTCCCAAAAAAAATAAACACCCGTTGATATGCCCAATCTGTTCTGATTTTTTTTTTTTTTTTTTTCCAATCAGAGAGGTTCTGTTCTTTCTGTAATTGTTTTTTGTTTTTTTTTTTTTCAAGATAAAGTAAAACAATAAAACCCAACTTGTTTTATTTCTATGTCCAACACTTTTAATAAAAATGTATTCTAATATACATTGAACTTTAATCTTTAAAAACTTAAACATTAAATTAAATTAAACTTGAACCTATACTATACCTAACATCAATTATCGGCTCACATCTTCACTTAATTCTCTATCAAAACTCTGATCACACCATCACTTTTTCATATTGCTACAAACAAGTCTAATATTGAAGAATAGATGGTTAAAATGTAGTTTGTGAGTCTTTGAATGAAATATCTTCATTATTCCTATGAGTTTTAATGACTAAATGCTTATTTTCAAAAATTAAAATTGCAATATATTTGGCACATTAGAGTCGAACATGTTATAAGTCGTTTGATAATAACGCATTGAACATAGTGTTGTCGGTTTAGCCAAAGACTATCGAACACCTCTATGAAATTTTATAAAAGGTGTTTGGTGGTTGGCAACTGAACATCCTTATATTAGTTTGGTTGTGCGCCACTGAACATCCTTCCATCCGTTTGATTGTGTGCTGCCAACCATTATTCTAATTGTTTGTGAATAAGAGTCGAACAAAATTCGAAAAAAAATAAATTCAAAACCCTCTCTTTTGTATTCAAGTTTGACTTGCAGCTCAAAAATAAATTATTTGATGTATAAGGCAATGGGTAGTAGGTGGGGAGGTATTAGCATTGTGTGTTGGGTGGTGGTGACGGTAATGATGTTGGGTGTGTTTTAGGGTATAAAGAGGAAGAATATGTTGAATTTGTTTTTGTTATACTAAAAAAAAATTGGATTTTTATATCATGGGCATTATGGACATTTAACACAAAAAAAGTGAAAAAAAAAACCTTTTTGACTAGGGTAAAAAAAAAAGGTGTGATTAAAAGGGTTATTAAATTACCCAGTTTAGTTCCGTGGCGGTAAGTTTTTAACTGCTTTTCGCCCAACGGAAAATATAAAAGAGGTTTTGCACTTTGAATTTCGTCAATTTGCCGGAAAAACAAAAAGAAAACGACTTGAGAAAATCACAGAGCAGAAAACGATCAAAGGCAAGCAGAGTAAACAACCAAAAACAGCGCGCGCACGAGAGAGAGAATGAGAGATGCCACAGCAACAGCAGCAGCAGCAGCAGCATGATGCAAGGACTCCACCACCAACAGCAGCAACTCGCGGCCCTTCTCTCCGTCGCGCTCCCCAAGGACGATTCCGCCTCCGCTTCCACTGCCGCGTCTAACTCGGATGACGACGACTCAGCCCGACTCGCTGCCATCAACTCGCTCCACCGCGGCATTCTCTACCCACCCAACTCGCTCCTCGTCACCCACTCCGCCTCTTTCCTCGCCCAGGGCTTCTCTCAGCTTCTCTCCGACAAGTAACTAAAGCCTTTTCAATTTCAGTTTCACTCTCTTTCTTAAAATTAATAGTTGATTATATTACTATTTTTTGTTTAATTATCTATTAAATTAAAATTTGCGTAGAACTTTGCACTGTAAAGTGATTTTAAATTTAGACAATCCTGCTGGTTTTGTTTGGTTGCTGAGAAAGTGTAGGATAATTAAGAAAAAAGGAACTCTGAAGATTGTTTTATTCAGCTTGGGGATGCATAGCGAGCATTGGGTATAATACCTTTCTATGCATGGTTAAAATCTACGGAACACCCACTTAAAATGGGAGTGTTCTCGATTTTTTTAAAAAAATAAAAAAAATGTTAGAAAGGTTTTCAATTGTAAAAATGTTTGAAAAATGACCTAGTCTGGTTGAAATTATATATATTCCTATAATCTCCCTGGAAATTGCATTGTAGATCGTATGCGGTGAGGCAAGGGGCGGCTGTAGCATATGGGGCTCTTTGTGCTGTGGTTTGTTCAATCCCTATAACGTCGAATGGAAGACAAAACCATGTTATGCTTGGAAGCTTGGTTGACCGGTTCATTGGTTGGGCGTTACCATTGCTTAGCAATGCCGGTGCTGGAGATGGGAAAATGGAATTGGCAGTGGATAGCCTACGGGAGTTCCTTAATGTTGGGGATGTTGGCGGGATTGAGAGATATGCCTTGTCAATTCTCAAAGCGTGCCAAGCACTTCTTGAGGATGAGAGAACCTCCTTGAGTTTGTTACACCGGCTTCTCGGTGTTTTAACTTTGATAGCATTGAAGTTTTCTAGATGCTTTCAGCCTCATTTTCTTGACATTGTTGATCTGCTTCTCGGGTGGGCATTGGTACCAGACCTTGCTGAGTCGGATAGACGAATTATAATGGATAGTTTCTTGCAATTTCAGAAACATTGGGTGGGTAATTTGCAGTTTTCTCTTGGATTGCTGTCAAAGTTTCTGGGTGACATGGATGTTTTGCTTCAGGATGTAAGTCATGGAACCCCACAACAATCCCGAAGGTTGCTTGCTTTACTTTCTTGTTTTTCAACAGTTTTGCAGTCCACTGCTTCTGGGTTGCTGGAAATGAATTTACTTGAACAAATCACTGAACCCCTTAACAGAATGGTTCCTCGGTTGTTGGGATGTTTATCTATGGTTGGAAGGAAATTCGGGTGGTTAGAATGGATTGGGGATTTATGGAAGTGTTTGACTCTCCTTGCGGAAATATTTTGTGAAAGATTTTCCACCTTTTATGCACTTGCGGTTGATATTTTATTTCAAAGTTTGGAAGTGGACAATACTACCCAACCAATGGGATCTGGAAGAATTACCTCCTTTCAAGTTCATGGAGTTCTAAAAACTAATCTCCAATTATTATCTCTGCAGAAGTTTGGGCTTGTCCCATTATCTGTACAGAAAATTCTGCAATTTGGTGCTCCAATATCTCAGCTCCGTTTGCATCCTAATCACTTAGTAACAAGCAGTGCTGCTGCCACTTATATTTTCTTGCTTCAACACGGGAATAATGAAGTTGTTGAACAAACAGTGACTTCGTTAATAGAGGAGCTGGAGTTGTTGAAGGGCATGCTAGAGAAGGCCATGGGTCATGGAGATGGGGTTATTGCATGTTCTAAATCCTATTCAAAACTTGAATTGTTTGCATTGATTAAATTTGACTTGAAAGTTTTGTTGACATGTGTCTTCTCGGGTGGGGGTAATAGTTTGATTGGTCAACCAGATATTGCAACCCTATATCTTATGAGGTCAGAAAAATTGGTGAATTTTATCATTGAGAAATTTAATCCTTTTGTCTTACCTATCATGGCATATGTGGATTTGCAAGTCAATGTTATCAAGACATTGGACAGGCTAACGACAGTTAAATTTTTAAGCAAGTGCTCTATAACATATCAGAGCAGTGGGAAATCATCAATGGATGCTACTTCTGATAAATTACTTTGCAGTATGTATTTGTCGAATGAACATTCAGCTGTGGTTGTTGAGAATCTGAGGAAGTACAGTGTGTTCTTAGTGAAAGCTCTTCATGTTTCTTCTCCTCTTGCGGTTAAAGTAATCGCGCTAGATTGGGTTCAAAGATTCTGTGAGAATGTAATTACTTTTAATGAGAAATCAAACACAGAAACTCATTTCTACGAAGTGTATGGTAATGTTAGGGTTATTGGGAATATGCTTTTCTCAATTTTGGATGCTGCATCTGACAGGGAACCAAAAGTGAGGTCACATGTTGCATTAGTATTGGAACTGTTACTGCAGGCAAGGCTTGTACATCCTCTTTATTTTTATTGCATAGCTGAAGTGGTCCTAGGAAAACTTGGTGATCCAGATATTGAGATAAAAAATGCATTTGTCAGGCTACTTGCTATTGTTGTGCCTACCACATTGTATGCATGTGGGCTTCATGATTATGGGACATCTACTTCATCTGGGGCTGGTGTTCTTCGGTTAGGCAACAGTTCTACCTTGCACTGGAAGCAAGTATTTGCCTTGAAGCAGCTCCCTCAGCAACTTCACTCACAACAACTTGTTACCATATTGAGTTACATATCCCAAAGGTGGAAGGTGCCTATTTCTTCTTGGATCCAACGGCTTATTCATAGTTGTCGGAGTTCTAAAGACCTTGTTTCAAGTCAACTTGAGGAAACTGTAAACTTTGGTGCCAATGGTGTATGGTTGGACATCAAAGTGGATGAAGATTTTCTTGAAAAACATTGCTCAGTTAATAATCTGGCTGGTGCCTGGTGGGCTGTACATGAAGCTGCTAGATATTGTATTGCCATGCGCCTTCGGACTAACCTTGGTGGGCCAACTCAGACCTTTGCAGCATTAGAGCGAATGCTTTTGGACGTAGCACACCTGCTACAGCTTGACAGTGAGCAAAATGATGGGAACTTAAGTATGATAGGGCCTTCTGGTGCTCATTTGTTACCAATGAGGTTACTCTTCGATTTCGTTGAGGCCCTAAAGAAAAATGTATATAATGCATATGAGGGCTCAGCTGTTTTACCATCTGCTACCCGCTCAAGTTCCTTATTCTTTCGAGCTAACAAGAAAGTTTGTGAGGAGTGGTTTTCTCGTATATGTGAGCCAATGATGAATGCTGGATTAGCACTACAATGCCATGATGCCACAATTCATTATTGTGCTCTTCGTTTACAGGAGCTCCGGAATCTCGTGGCTTCAGCTTTGAATGACAAGTCTAGGGCACAAGCAACTGAGAACCTCCATAACATCAGGGGTAGATTTTCTGCAGACATTTTGAGGGTTTTACGGCACATGGCATTGGCTCTGTGTAAGATTCATGAATCAGAGGCTTTAATTGGCCTGGAAAAGTGGGGTTCAATGACACTCTCTCCCTTTCTTGTGGAGGAAAACCAGTCCCTTAGTAACAGTAGGATGTTGGGGCCCTTTACATGGGTCAATGGGCTTGTATATCAGGCAGAAGGTAAATATGAAAAGGCTGCTGCACACTTCATTCACTTGCTGCAGACTGAGGAGTCACTTAGTTCCTTGGGTTCTGATGGTGTACAGTTTGTTATTGCACGCATCATTGAGTGTTATACTTCAGTTTGTGACTGGAAATCTTTAGAATCCTGGTTATTAGAGTTGCAAACACTTCGTGCTAAGCATGCTGGAAAGAGTTATTGCGGTGCTCTAACGACAACAGGCAATGAAATTAATGCAATTCATGCCTTGGCACGGTATGATGAGGGTGAATTTCAGGCAGCATGGGCCTGCCTTGGTTTGACACCTAAAAGTAGCAGTGAGCTCACACTTGATCCAAAATTAGCCTTGCAAAGAAGTGAGCAGATGCTTTTACAGGCAATGCTTCTTCAAAATGAAGGAAAGGAAGATAAGTTGCAACGTGAGTTACAGAAGGCCAGGTCAATGCTGGAGGAAACGCTGTCAGTTCTGCCGCTTGATGGATTAGAAGAGGCAGCAGGTCATGCTACCCAGTTGCACTGCATCTTTGCGTTTGAAGAATTTTACAAGATTAATGGTAGCCAAGATAAACGTAGGCAACTTCAATCAATATTAAGTTCATATGTCCAATTTATGCAGCTACAAATAGGTAGAGTCCATCAAGACTGTAACCCTTGGTTGAAAGTTCTTCGAGTTTATCGAACTATTTCCCCAATTTCTGCAGATACTGTAAAGCTCTGTATGAATTTGTTGAGTTTGGCGCGCAAGCAACAAAACCTACTATTGGCAAACCGTCTAAACGACTATCTCAAAGATCACATATTAAGTTGCCCTGGGGAAAAACACGATGATTTCCTCATCTTGAATTTGCAGTATGAGGGCATCCTGCTTATGCATGCTGAAAACAAGTTTGAAGATGCTTTAATGAATCTTTGGTCTTTTGTTCGTCCTTACATGGTTTCTTCACCATCTTTAGTTTCCGATGCCGACAATAGTATTCTGAAGGCCAAGGCATGCTTGAAACTCTCAAATTGGCTTAAACAAAACTATTCTGATTCAAGGCTAGATGACCTTGTTCTTAAGATGCGGTCAGATTTTGATATGGCTGATTCCTCTTTGCCTGGCAGAGGTGGACCCCTATTTGGCGATGATATATTTAGCTCTAAACCACCTTCGGGTCCTATTATTGAGGAAATTGTCGGTACAGCTACAAAATTGTCTACTCATCTCTGCCCCACTATGGGCAAATCCTGGATTTCATATGCCTCTTGGTGTTTTAGTCAGGCCAGAGATTCTCTGTTAACCCCACATGAAAATACCCTTCGCTCGTGCTCGTTTTCTCCCATCCTTATTCCTGAAGTTATACCAGAAAGATTCAAGCTAACTGACGATGAGATCATGAAAGTGGAATCTTTGATTTTAGAGCTCTTTCAGAATAGGGATGGTGGGGGTTTTAAAGGTGAAGAGGGAGAGTGGAACTTTTCTCTTGATTCTGCTACAATGAAAAATGACAAACCTGTGATGGCTTTGGTGCAGCAAGTAGTGAATATTATTGAAGCTGTTTCTGGGGCACCTGGTGCAGAAGACTCTAGTGATGATTGCCTTTCTGCTACTCTAGCTTCTCAGTTGAAGGTCTGCTTCCTTCATGCAAATTTTGGCCTAAAAGAAACTGACACATTTTCTGTGGTCAATGATTTAGTAGTTATTTGGTGGTCTTTGAGGAGGAGAAGAGTGTCCCTCTTTGGACATGCAGCTCATGGTTTTATACAGTATCTTTCATATTCATCTGCCAAGATTCGCAATAGTTGGTTGGCTGACTCTGATCCTGAGCCTCTGAAGCAAAAAACTGGCAGCTATACACTGAGGGCTACATTGTATGTCCTACATATTCTTCTCAATTATGGAGCGGAGTTGAAAGATATACTTGAACCTGCTCTTTCAACAGTTCCTATGTCACCATGGCAGGTGAGCTGCTGTTCCTTGGTTTATTTCCTGCATGCTAATATTCTGTGAGATGATTTTATTTTGTTCTGATTACAATCTTCACTTCTAGGAAGTAACACCCCAATTGTTTGCTCGGTTAAGTTCTCATCCTGAGCAAGTGGTCCGGAAGCAGTTGGAGGGCTTACTGATGATGCTGGCCAAGCAATCTCCTTGGTCTATTGTCTACCCAACACTAGTTGATGTGAATGCTTATGAAGAGAAGCCTTCGAAGGAGCTTCAGCACATACTTGGTTGTTTGGTAACAAAATTCCTTTCATCAATTTGCCTCACGCCATTGTGCATTTAGTGCAAGTGTGCAACATAATATTTCTGTTATATAAAATTCTATTTACCCAGAGTATTCACATTTTACTTGAAATTGTGGAGTTTAAGGTCATTATTAGGATTAGGAAAATGAAAGGCACACTTCTATGATAACTTTGTGTTTTGTTTAATAACAAACTACTAACTAGTATATGCCAATACTTTTTAATACACTATTACTATGATATATATATTTATATATTTATTTATTTATTTATAAGACAATTGCGTTGGTTATATCTTGCAAATGGTGTTAACTATGCTAAATTTATTCATCCGAGATTCCAAATCATCACTTTCTTATTCAATGCAGAACATAAGATGTTTTAAACATAATCTTGTTACATGCAGAGTGAACTATACCCAAGATTGATTCAGGATGTCCAGCTTGTGATAAATGAGCTGGGAAACGTTACTGTTCTGTGGGAGGAGCTATGGCTCAGCACACTTCAAGATCTTCACACAGGTATGTTTGACTCTGCTTAAATGAGGCTTTGTAGTTTATAATGCCTTTTATTTGAACATGCTTTTGGTTTATAGGCGATGCATACAATTTTGTGGGAATGTGAATCTTCTCTTGTCAAACTTACGTAACTTGGATATGAAATTTTACGTCAGAGACTAATGTGCAGGCCTTAATAAAAAATAAGCTGCCTACCTGCATGTTTGGACTTCAATTTGTGTGCACCACACATAACCATTGGTGTACCATATTCGAACTCACCCATTTGTTTTCTTCCATTTTTCCTTCAGATGTGATGAGGCGTATAAATGTGCTGAAAGAGGAAGCTGCACGAATTGCAGAAAATGTTACTCTTAGCCAGAGTGAGAAGAACAAGATAAATGCTGCTAAATACTCAGCTATGATGGCTCCGATTGTTGTGGCCTTGGAACGTCGTCTAGCTTCCACATCTCGGAAACCTGAAACACCTCATGAAGTATGGTTCCATGAGGAGTACAAGGATAGGTTGAAATCAGCCATAATAGCCTTCAAGACTCCACCAGCATCCGCTGCAGCACTTGGAGATGCATGGCGTCCATTTGATAACATTGCTGCATCCTTAGCATCTTATCAGAGGAAGTCAGCAATTTCTTTAAGGGAAGTTGCACCACAACTGGCTCTACTATCATCGTCTGATGTTCCAATGCCTGGTCTTGAGAAGCAAGAGACAGTCTCTGAATCCGACAGTGGTCTCAGTGCGGATCTCCAGGGAATTGTCACCATTGCTTCTTTCTCTGAGGTGGTGGCAATCATATCAACCAAGACTAAACCTAAGAAACTTGTTATTGTTGGTTCAGATGGTGAAAAGTACACATATCTCTTGAAAGGCAGGGAAGATCTTCGCCTTGATGCCAGAATCATGCAGCTTTTGCAAGCTATAAATGGTTTTTTGCACTCATCTCTTGCAACTCATAGTCAATTTCTTGGTATTCGCTATTATTCTGTGACTCCAATTAGTGGTCGGGCTGGTCTTATCCAGTGGGTGGGCAATGTAATTAGTATATACAGTGTCTTTAAGTCTTGGCAAAACCGCATCCAACTAGCGCAGCTCTCAGCAGTGGGTGGTGGTGATTTGAAAAGTTCTGTCCCTGCAGCTGTTCCTCGACCTAGTGATATGTTCTATGGTAAAATCATACCAGCACTCAAAGAGAAAGGTATAAGGAGAGTAATATCACGAAGAGACTGGCCTCATGAGGTGAAGCGTAAAGTTCTTCTTGATCTTATGAAGGAGACTCCTAGACAGCTTCTTTATCAAGAACTTTGGTGTGCTAGTGAAGGATTCAAAGCCTTCAGCTCGAAGCAGAAGAGGTAACTAAGAATCCCAGAAAAGCTCTTACTTTACTTTTTCCTTTGTTAATAACCTCCATTGCATTAGTTTATGTAGTTAACAAAGTTTAATAACTTTGAAACAAAAACAAATATGATCTTTTATAAATAATATATAGTTGGTATAATTGGGTTAACATATGACAATCTGTTTCATTGTTCCTGTCAGTAGCATACAAAATGTCATAATACATTAGCATTTAATGTGCACTTCACTTTGTAGGTTTTCTGGAAGTGTTGCTGCCATGAGCATGGTGGGACACATTCTTGGCCTCGGGGATAGGCACTTGGATAATATTCTAATGGACTTCTGTAGTGGTGATATAGTACATATCGATTACAATGTTTGTTTTGATAAAGGGCAAAGACTAAAAATTCCAGAAATTGTTCCCTTCCGCCTTACACAAACCATTGAAGCAGCATTAGGGATGACTGGTGTAGAAGGTACCTTTAGGTCAAACTGTGAAGCAGTTATTGGTGTTTTGAGGACAAACAAAGACATATTATTGATGTTACTAGAAGTTTTTGCTTGGGACCCTCTAATTGAATGGACACGGGGAGATTTTCATGATGATGCTGCAATTGGAGGTGAAGAAAGGAAGGGCATGGAGTTGGCTGTCAGTCTGAGTTTATTTGCATCTCGTGTGCAGGAAATTCGTGTTCCCTTACAGGTATGTATTCATCAGGAAAACCAAAGCTTGTATATGCCTTCTGTATGGGGAAAATGTGGTTTGTTCTTGGGCACTGTCTTATATACTCTTTAAGTATTAATCCCGATGGCTGGAACCCATCTCGAACATTCCTGGAATTTATACCTAGCACATTGCATGTGGTTGTTGTGATGTTTATTATTGTATCTGCAAATGTCTTGAAGTTATAGTCTTTGTGTTGGCAATGTATGCCTTTGTATCAGACAAATTTTTGTGTTTTCAGTCTTCTTCCATAAATCTATATGTTTGTGTACATATATGTTTATATTTATATGCATAGATGGGGAGCTTTTTGGATGATGTGAATAATGTCCTTTAATTGTGACCAGGAACATCATGATCTTTTATTGGCTACTCTACCGGCTGTTGAATCTGATCTTGAGGTATGAGGGGGTAACTGCCTTTTATTTTATATTATTATTTTTTATGCTGCTGACTTTTTATTGACTTTTGGGAAATGTTGTACTAGAGGTTCGCTGATGTTTTAAACCAATATGAACGTACATCTGCACTCTTTTATCGAGCTGATCAAGAGAGATCTAACCTAATTCTGCACGAGACATCTGCAAAGTCAATTGTTGCTGAAGCAACTAGCAATTCAGAGAAAACTCGTGCATCGTTTGAAATTCAGGCTCTAGAATTTTCTCAGGCGAAGGCCTTGGTTGCTGAGAAATCTCAAGAGGCAGCAACCTGGATGGAACAACATGGGAGGATCCTTGATGCCTTAAGAAGCAATTTACTTCAAGATATAAATGCCTTTGTGAAGCTGAGTAGTATGCAAGAAACCTTGTCTCTTACTTCTGCCGTTCTGGTGGCTGGGGTTCCACTGACTATTGTTCCTGAGCCTACACAAGCTCAATGCTATGATATAGATAGGGAAGTCTCTCAACTAGTATCTGAATTTGATGATGGACTCTCTTCTGCGATAACTGCACTTCAAGTATATTCTTTGGCTTTGCAAAGAATTCTTCCTTTAAATTACATTACAACGAGTGCAGTTTATGGCTGGGCACAGGTTCTGCAGCTATCTGTGAGTGCTATTTCCTCTGATATCCTCTCTCTTGCTAGAAGACAGGGTACTGAACTTATTGCTAGAGTACATGGGGATAATTTTGAATCTTGCAAACCCACTCATGATGACCTGTGTCTTAAAGTGGAGAAGTATGCCCTAGAGATAGAGAAGCTCGAAGAGGAGTGTGCTGAGCTAGTGAACTCTATTGGCTCGGGGACTGAATCAAAGGCTAAGGATCGGCTTTTGTCTGCTTTTATGAAATACATGCAATCTGCTGGTCTTGCAAAGAAAGAAGATGGCATTCCTTCTATTCAATTTGGGCAATCTAAATTTGATGGGAATGGGATGAAGGATGCTAGATTGCGAGGGGAGCAGAATGAGAAAAGGGAGAAAGTGTTGTTTGTTTTGAATACAGCAGCCATTTATCTATATAATGAGGTCAAGCATAAGGTGCTTGACTTATTCAGTAACTCAAATGAACGAAGAAATGCAAACACTCAGTTGCACTATGGATTTGAAACTATTTTCTGTGGGTTTGAAGAGCAAGTAGAGAAGTGTATACTCTTAGCAGGGTTCATTAATGAACTACAACAATTGATTGGTAGAGATGTACCCAGTGGTGACACAGATAAAGACCATCCAGGATACTATGCTGATAGAAATTGGGCTTCCATTTTTAAAACCATTTTACTTTCTTGCAAGAGCTTGATTGGACAAATGACTGAAGCTGTTCTTCCAGATGTAATAAGATCTGCGGTTTCACTGAATTCAGAAGTCATGGATGCATTTGGATTAATCTCACAAATTCGCGGTTCTATTGATACGGTACTTGAGCAATTCATAGAGGTAGAGATGGAGAGGGAATCTTTAGTTGAACTGGAACAGAACTACTTTGTTAAGGTTGGCCTCATTACTGAGCAGCAGTTGGCTCTTGAAGAAGCTGCTATGAAAGGTAGGGATCATCTCTCATGGGAAGAGGCCGAGGAGCTTGCCTCCCAAGAAGAAGTTTGTAGGGCACAGCTGGACCAACTCCATCAAACTTGGAACCAAAGGGATTTGCGAACTTCCTCTCTCATAAAGAGAGAATCTGATATAAAGAATGCCTTGACTACTTCTGCTCACTATTTTCAGTCTCTAGTTGGTGTCAAAGAGGAAAGAGAGCTGCATGGCTCGAAAAGCAAAGTGTTATTGGCCATGCTGGTTAAGCCCTTTTCTGATTTGGAGTCAATTGATAAAGTGTTGTCTTCATTTGGAGGTTCTTTTACTTCTCACTCAAATGAGATTCCTAATTTAGCAGATTTGATGAGTTCAGGTTACCCAATATCTGAATATGTTTGGAAGTTTGGCAGCCTTATGAATCATTATTCTTTCTTTGTTTGGAAAATAGGTGTTATTGATTCTTTTCTTGACTCATGCATAAATGATGTAGCTTCATCTGTGGATCAAACTTTAGGGTTTGACCAGCTCTTCAATGTTATTAAGAGAAAGCTTGAAATGCAACTCCAAGAACAGCTTGGTCGTTACCTGAAACAACGAGTTGGTCCTAGTTTATTGGCTTGCATAGATAAAGAAAATGAGCATTTGAAGCTACTGACAGAGGTTACAAAGGAAGTTGCTCTTGATCAGGTGAAAAAAGACATTGGGGCTTTGAAAAGGGTTCAACTAATGCTTGAGGAATTCTGCAATGCACATGAAACTGCCAGAGCAGCTAGGGTAGCTGCTTCTCAAATGAAGAGGCAGGTGAATGAGCTCAGAGAGGCTCTTTGCAAGACTGGCCTAGAGATTGTTCAGATGGAATGGATGCATGATGCTACTTTAACTCCTTCACATAGTAGCAGGGTCATGTTTCAGAAATTTCTTTCTGGTGATGATAGTTTAAATCCTATTGTCTTAAACCTTAGCAGACCTAATATGCTGGAAAGTTTACAATCTGCCGTGTCAAAGATAGCCAGGTCTATGGAGTCGCTGCAAGCCTGTGAGCGAACTTCTCTTACAGCTGAAGGGCAGCTTGAGAGGGCAATGGGGTGGGCCTGTGGTGGCCCTAACTCTAGTGCAAGTGGAAATAGTTCAAGCAAGACCTCTGGAATTCCCCCTGAATTCCATGACCATCTAATGAGGCGACGGCAACTATTATGGCAAGCTAGAGAAAAGGCATCAGATATTATAAAAATTTGTATGTGTATATTGGAGTTTGAAGCATCGCGGGATGGTATTTTTCGGTCTCCAGGAGAGATCTATCCGTTCAGGACTGGCAGTGACGGCAGGACATGGCAGCAAGCTTACTTTAATGCACTAAAAAGATTGGATTTTACTTTCCATTCTTTTGCTCGTGAGTTTGTAACTTTTATCAGTGATCAACTTGTTTTTGATATGTATTTCACATCCATATGAGTCATATATGCGTGGGTTTTTGTTTCTTGTATTAGGCACTGAACAAGAATGGAAGCTTGCACAAAGCACCATGGAAACTGCTTCCAGTGGATTGTCTTCTGCCACCAACGAACTTTGTATTGCCTCTCTCAAAGCAAAGTCAGCTTCAGGTCACGCCTTTTCCTTTACATACACTAATGAATAAATCCTTCACTTGCATTACCAGTAAAAATATTACTAAAAAAAAGGGTACAGACATGTAGATTATTAGAATTCTAGCATCTACATACTCAGCACACACCCACGCACACACTCATCAGTGCTGTATGTATATATATATTTATATTTATAATTACATGAGACATGCTGGTCTTTGTCATTTACAGCTGATTTACAAAGCACTGTTCTTGCAATGAGGGATTGTGCATGTGAAGCCAGTGTTTCACTAAGGGCATATGCTCGTGTTTCAAATCATCATTCTGCTTTGACTTCTGAATGTGGTTCCATGCTCGAAGAGGTATGGTTACAACATTGATGCTAATTGATTAACCTTCCGGGCATAATTACTAATTTTACTGTGATTGGTACTTTTGTATAATGTGATGAGAAAGTGATTTTTTTACCCCAAGTTATGTATGATTTGTATTGCAATGATCGAGATTTGCTAATGTGAGTGCTGGTTTGATTGGATGTGTGAGTGTATTGGATTGAGATAGTTTAGCTTAGTGAATGAAATCATATAGTTTTTGCTTCCGTAAGAAAATGCTAAATGATCTGAAGTTCTACAAATCATGTTTTCACAAAATGATAAGGCATTTGAGTTGGTGTGTGCACTACTTTCTACTGCCTTTGAGCACTTGTTCATGTAGCCCAACATTGGTGCATTGTCACCTTTAAGATTTGTCGGATTACTGCTATTTCGAAGATCTTATGCTGCTATTTGGAGGCTTGCCAACAATATATGTCAAGCTTTACTAAACAATACATGCTAACACTCCTCTCGTGCAAAAGCGTACAGATGACACAAGCAACAAGGCTCTAATACCATGCTTTTTATCACAACTTCCAAAGAAAGCATGAAACTAATGATAGTTTCCTTTTACTTTTTTTATAGTACTTTCTTGGCCTGATTTAATCATACCTATTCTAAAAAGTGGGATAACATGATGAGGTAAATAGTAGTGATCCGCGGTGCTTGTTTTTTCTCCACTAACACCGACTTTCCTTATGCAACATATTAACCAAAAATAAACAATAATAAGTATACATAGTAACATAGATAAAAATACCCATCAGTTAGGACGTTTGTTCTATATGGAAGTTGTTTCTTTTAGCTATCTAATTATCCCTAACCCTAGGCATAAAACGTGATGGATAGATTGCCTATAAACGTTATGATAGATTACTGAAACACCATTACTCATTGATGGTATGTGCCCTTCTGTCATTGAATTTGTTTTCCTTTCATTTTCTTCTTCAATTAGGATTTTTGAGGGTTCCTTATCACCTGTGACTTAATTTTTCCAATTTATTTATTATTATCTTTTCTTGTGGTGGATTGTTTCTTTATTTGGCTAATAATTCAACTTTCTATAGGTCCTTGCAATAACTGAAGATCTACATGATGTTCATAGTCTAGGAAAAGAGGCTGCTGCAGTACACTGTTCCCTTGTGGAAGATCTTTCAAAGGTTTTCCCTGTCTCAAAATTAATGTTGCTATTCACTGATTCTTCCCGTGAGTTGTGTATGAAAAGCATCATTTACTAAGTATTCTCATAACCATATATGTTGCTTATTTACAACTTGGGCAGGCGAATGCAATTCTTCTTCCACTGGAAACAGTATTGTCCAAGGATGTAGCTGCTATGACTGATGCTATGGCCAAGGAAAGAGAGACCAAGATGGAAATATCTCCCATTCATGGACAAGCAATATACCAGTCTTATTCTTTAAAAATTAGGGAGGCTTGTCAGACCTTGGATCCCTTGATGCCCTCACTTACGTCATCCGTGAAGGGGCTCTATTCTATGTTGACCAGGCTTGCAAGAACTGCAAGTCTCCATGCTGGGAATCTTCATAAAGTACGGTCACAGACTTGAAATAAATCATTTATTATTTTTTAACCACAGCATGCTAACTAAATGAATCTTCCTCTCTCATCTTTGATAACAGGCTCTTGAAGGACTAGGTGAAAGCCAGGAAGTAGAATCACCAGTAATTGATGTATTGAGGCCAGATCTTGCTGCTGATGCGACTGAATTTGATGACAAGGAGAGAGAGAACCTCTCCATGTCAAATGGTGAAAGCACCAAAGATTTCCTTGAAATTACTGAATTTCCGTTGGAAGCTAAAGGATGGATATCTCCACCAGATAGCATCTGCAGTAGTAGTATGGAATCTGGCATAACCTTAGCTGAAGTGACTTTTCCAGGTAGCTTCAATGATCTGGAAGATATAGGACAACAGATTTTGCATGGGCCTAGTAGCAGAGAGGCTACAGATTATCAAAATACTGCCCCATACTCTCAAAGTGATAGCCAAGAGATCTCAGATTCTGTGCAGTTTGAATCAAAGTACAACAACGTTGATAACATTCATAGTGGTTCTTTTAAGTCAACACCCAGTGACCCAAATGTACATCCACAAGCAGTGGCATTACCAAGTGATGAATCTATAACTGCCCGTCCTGACAATTCTCATCCTTCAAATGAGACAACAGAGGAGAAGTCTGGGAGTAAAGATGAAATATCATCCTTAAACAAGATTAAAATTAAAGATGAAAATCATGATGTTACGCATGCTTGTAGTCGAGTTGGCAGGGGTAAGTATCATACCTATCCAAAAAAATTATCTACATGTACTGTTTTTCTCTTTAGTATTTATATCTACTGTTTCTTTTCTAGCCTTTCTTGTTTATCTTTGTAACTTTGTTTTTCTTTACTAGGTAAAAATCCTTATGCAATCTCGGTCTTAAGGCGAGTTGAGATGAAACTGGATGGTCGTGATATTGCTGAAAACAGGTAACTGCTTCCTCTGGAGCTCTGTATTAGGTTAGGTTGTTGGTGATAATTGGTATTGACAGTGGACTTTTTTGTGTATTCTCAGAGAAATTAGTATTTCAGAACAAGTGGATTATCTACTTAAGCAAGCCACCAGTGTGGACAATCTCTGCAACATGTATGAAGGTTGGACACCATGGATTTGAAATTTTGAAGGTGGTGCCTTTTAACTACATCCAATTAGGGATGGGAATGGGTTGGTTTTTACCGACAACTGACCCATGACCAACCTCTTTTTGTGGCCGATCTGCAACTGCCAACCTACCCACCCAAGTTGGTTCAGTTGGTTCCAACCGACCCAACCAAGTTGGTTTGTTGAAATGAGTGAATGTCGGGCAACCGACCTGACCCACAGCTTCTGACTTGAGTTTTTTATTTTGGGCCTTTGGTTTGGGTTGGGCTGTGAGTGTGTGAGAATGGAAAAGTCTGTGACAGCCCAGGCCCAATTAGCCAGCTCTGCCTGTTTTTCTCAGCTGCCCATGACCCATCGAGTCGATGCCATCTCTCATCTCAGCCCTAATCTCCTCTGCTCTCGACTGCGATCCGGTTTCTGCTCATCTTCTCTCTCGCTGGCGACCAAGAACCCCTAATTTCTGCTCTCTTATCGTCTCTCTTGACTGCCATCGCTGCTCACTTATATTCTCTCTCGCTGGCAACCAAGAAACCTCCGTTGCGCTCTTCACCAGCGACAACCTCCCCCACCTCTGCTGCTCAGCTCAGCTCCTCCACTCTCTGCGATTCCTAAATCTCTAAGCTGCTAATCATGTAAGTCCATCTCCTCAGTCTCTCTGTCTCTCTGTCTCTTACTCTCTTTATATTCAATTATTCATTGACATTCATTTAAGCACAATGTATTATATATGTAATGTATATATTATATAGTACATATCGAACCCATCACAAACCTCCCAGATTTTAGAAATTTCATGTGAAATACATAAGTTGGATTGCAATTATTTTTTCACGGCTTCCTTAGGGATATATGTAGTCTTAGTCTTAGTGTTAAATACTTGAGGCATATACGAAAGTATGATGCTTTAAGTTAAAGTGTTTGTGTTATGCACTGTGAGCATCATTGTTAATTTATTTTTAGTTTGAAACTTTGAATTGGGTGTAAATTATCTTTAGTTTGCTGGGTAACACTTGTTTTCAAATGAACTGAATGAGCGATTTAGATAGTGAATACTATATATAAAATCTTGCTGCTGCTCATCTTCCAGGTGTATTGATTCTCTACCTTTCCAAAACAACCTCATTGCATTAGCTTAAAACTTAGTGGGAGTGATGAATTGTTCCATTCTCTACCTTCAGATATTCATTGTAAATGCCTGGAGTGATGAAATATTGAAATGAGTGCTGGTTGAATATGAGTTTACTTGATCTGTTTTTAGAATGAGTTTGCTTTAATATGTATGCATTCCAAGATGTCTTCCCCCCTGCATGGAATATTCTGTTATCATAATCTGTTTACACTTTACATGCTTATAATTTATGAGTTTAAACTTTGGTTTTCATATGAGTTTACTGATTTTATTTTTTGTTGTTTACTGAGTTTGTGCTGGTACTACAATCTCTGAAATACATGTGATTTGTCCGATTTTAGTATGGTTGTTGCTCTCCTTGAGTTTCTGTTTTTGTTATTTTAATTACAGCATGATGATTTCCTTCCATGGTTTCTGATGGGCTAATATAGTTAACCACAATGAAGAATTGAAACGTAGCCACTGAAGTTTTGTATCTGAATGGAATGGGTACTTGCTGTTATGTTATGAGGTCCATTTAGTTCTTTCTAAGATAGTGATAAGTGATAACAGTGAGAAGATGAAAAGAACTGACCCTCATGGAGTGATCATCTCCTACATGGCTTTGTAATTTTGTATTGTGTATTATTTAGAATGAATAATGGATTCCCTTTTTCCCTCTTCATGAATTGGGTCACCCTCCCCTTATTAACTGGATAAAGTAGCATGTTTTCTTTTGATCCAGGCCCTCCTGATTGTGCTGCATGGTGATGATGTTTTATTTAACCTGCACTTGGACTAGTTAGCTGGAAGGAGTTCTTCGATTAGCTGTGAGGGATGTTTATAAGGGAATATGTTCGTCTTTGTAACTTTTGAAATCTAATTATTGTTTATTTTGTTATATGCTATTGTTGCCATCTTAGTTGATGTGAATACTGTATAGTCTGTATCTTTTCTCCTCCGGATATTTATAAAAGGTGGAAAATTATTAAAATTGAAACTTCTGTTCAAATTGTTGTGTGAAAAAAAAAAGAAAAAAAAAAGGGGTCAACTCACAACTGACTCACCAAAGTCGGGATGGTTGTTGGTTTGAGAATTCATCAAATTCGGTTGGTCGGGTGAGTTAGTTGTTTGGCCAATATGAGCCCAAACCGATTCATTTCCACCCTTACATCCAACGGTCTATGTTATATGGATTGGAAAACAGTGTGAGGCATGTTGGGGGTAAATTTAATCATTTTGCCATCATAACCAGACACAAATGAGGATGGAAACTTTTACTTTCTGTACAAAGGCACCAATTGCAAATATAAACACATAAATTTGGCATAAACTCCATGTAATCATTACAAAAGCACTACCCACGCTTTGAAATGAATTGAATTTATAAGATTACGAGAAGTTTGTTTCAAGGATGAAATTGAATTGTAAAACTTGCGTAGTTTCAACTAGGGTTGAAGGTATGAATATTATTTTTTATGTGCTTTTCTTTTAATTTGAACCGTATATTATACATTCAAGGATGTATGAGCAAATGAATATAGTGAATTCATAAATACTTTAAATATATGTAGGATCAAATGCGAAATATTTTATTATACGCAGTTATGATTGAAACAAGCTAAAAACAAATATAATAGACTACATTCCCGTCTAATAAACCTTCCAAAGCAACGGCCAAGCAGAACCGTAAAACCTTATCAGATGCATAGGACAAGGAAAGGCCCAATGTTTTTATTCCCATATATTCCTTTTTCAAATTGCAATACCACTAGCTTGCTGTGGTTTTGGAACTTTCTTGAGGTGAGAGACAAAAAAAAAGTAGACTGAAAACCGACCAATGTGGCTACTTGTTTATCAAAAAGCACACAGATACAATACAAAGCATGTGCTTTGTGCATGCTTTCTTATATATAGACCCTACCAAGTCCCCACCTTCCAAAATATCAAAACCTCCAAATCCTCAAAATATCTCACTTCCTATTTTCAGAAGCACTTGAAGTAAAAGATTCTTCTTTTTTTTTGCTCTCTACACTTAGTCATGTCTTCACTCGTGGGTATGTGGAGCAATGAGATGAACAAGAGGACCCAAAAGGGTCAAACCCTTTCCTCTAGTGGCTCGGCGGCTTCAACTAATGTTGGCCAGGAGGTACAAGCAAAAGGAGGAGGGATGAGCTCAACTGAGTTAACTCCTGTTTTTGGCCGAGTCGTGTGTGTCAACTCGCTTTCAAGACTTTGTTCTGAGGCTTCAGTTTCCATGCTTGTTGAGTGGTTTAGCCCTTGAAGAATGTCATTTTGTCATCTTAATTTCTTTTTTCTTTTCTAGATTTTGAAGTTTTCAATCAAAAGTCTTGGGCTTTTAACACTGACACCATGGCTTAAGGCCCTCCTCCCTAAAGAATTGAAATATGTAATGGCAAAGTTGTATGTGCGCTTGTGATCCTTGTATAGTTCTGAATCAACAAAATAAAATGCTTGTATGATGTGTGCCACCCAAGATTGCTCTTCACTCAAAATCACTTTTATTATATATAATGCAAGTGCATCACAATTTGAGTTGATCAACTAACTATGTCATGCATTGATATTAAAATACCATGTGAACCCCAAGTGCCTTTGGTTTTGGGGGGCATGAAAGAAAAGCTTTCATGAAGGTGTTTGTGGACCAAATTTATTTATTTTAATTACGAAAAGGACAAAGTGTTAATAAAGATTGTATAGGATTCTAGAGAATAAATATCTAAGAAAAATATCTTGTCAAAAAGTCAGATGTGGAGAACTTTCATGCTTACTAGAATTGCAAGAAGAAGTCTTGAACGAAGCCGTCGTTAATTACTTACAAGTGGTATGACCACCCAATATGTTATGATGTTATGTGTGCTATTTATTTTTAAAAATTGAAAATTTTACTTAAAATAACAATATATGCTAGTATTTCAATTGAAGCTGCTGCTAGCCTGCACCATATATACACGTGACACGACTGTCCCGTTGAAGAATCTCTTTATTTTTTGACCTTATTATTACTTGGTTTTGGACCACATGCATGACACTTCCTTCGATCTTTTTTGTTTTGCTAACCTAGCTAGCTTGTTTCAGCCCAAGCCACAGTTTCTTATTTCTTAAATAGAAATAAAAATATAGGGGCAAAAAAAAATTTGAAATAAGAATACAATCACATATTTTAATCTTTCAACAATAATAAAACCCAAGAATCCCTTAAATCAAAATTAATATGTCACTAACTTTTTAGGATTACTTCAAGGGGAGATGAGTGGAGTAATGAATTAGAATTTTGATTAGTTTAGAGTTAAATTTCCTTCAATGTAATAATAATAATAAAAATATATATATATATATATCAAATTCTTCTTATTAAAATGTGGTTTTTTCCAAAACTCAATGATAAATTACCATGGAATCCCTCCTCCCAAATTACCATTACCTCTGTAGTTAGCTAGCGAGGATTGAGACGACATCTCTTATATATACTTCAAAAAAAATTAAAACAAACAAACAAACACTGAACCTTCTTATTAGGCAGACCTTATTTTAAAGAGAAAAATGTATAAAACATTACAATTTTCAAATTCTATTATGGATTTAGTAATAAGTAACTTCAGAATTTACCACAAAAATTTTAAATTTTGAATAACTTTATTTGGAATAGTCAACAAGAATATTGAAACCATTGATCAACAGAGATGCCAAGTCGCCCACGATTTCTCCACAATCTGATCATAATAAAAAAATAGCCCCCACACGTTTCTTCTCTCTCCAAGGAATATACTAAAATGATATCCTGTGTGCGACCCCATATCCAAGGGGCTGTGCCCGTAACCCATGCACACACTGATTTCATTTTTGTAGGTATTCCATAGCTTCTTCCAAACCACATAACTCACCTGCAGTAGTTGCAAAGCAAATTTAAAACCACTGGCCAGAACGACATACACATCCTCTTCTTCTTTCTTTCTTTCTCTTCTATATAAACCCCATAACCATTACACCAAGCTCTCCTCATTAGCTTCATCAAACCCATCACAGAAAGTTACACACCAACACATATCAAAGTTCAACTGTGTGATCAAAATACATATACAAATACATATCATGTCTGCAGTGGTGGAGATATGGGTGAGTGAGCTTGCAAAGCTCAAAGACAAGGTGGAGGCCAAGAAGCGAGTGTTGTTCTTCAAAGCCAAACAAGGGGATGATCATGGAGAAGTGGGTCAGACTCAGACTCAGACTCAGACTCAGACTCAAACTCAAAAGGACTCTTCTTCTTCTACACTTTCAGAGGCCACGGTGTGTTTGCTTATGGACCGCTTTGTGCTTTGGTGATCAGCATAATCAAACATGTTAATATTAATTACAATATAACATGTTTGATTAATTAATTACGTACTCTAGCTAGTACTAATAGTACCCTTGCGTATCATGTAATACGTACTATTTACTTTGTTTTGTATCGACCTTGTAAATTGTGTCCTTTTTTTAAAAAGAAATCATTAGTTGTAATTGGATTCAAAATTCATCACTACTTTGGGGTTCTATTGTGATGTTTCTATTATCAACGGCTAAAACAAAAAAAATTCATCACTAATGCTCCATTAGATTATAGCTACATTGATTTCCAAGAGTTTTCTGTTTTCCTTTTTATTCCGAAGAAATATTCACGTACTCCCAAGGCGTTTTAATGTTATGTATAGTTTTGGGTTTGGGATCTAATACGATGATATGTTTTTAATTTTTCATTGCGCTGAATCTCTGATTCGACCAAAAAAAAACACTTCCATCAACTCCAACCCACCCAAAAACAAAGTTATTTTTCACATAAAGTTCTGTAATTTGTCTTAATTAGTAAATAGTTCTACAGAAAAGAACAAAACACAGTTCTTCATGACAAAAAAGAGTCGTATATACTATTTCATATACTAATATATATACTTTATAGTATAAGCCTTTATACTATTAGATTCCTCAGTATATTTCATATACTAGTGTACTATATACACTTTATAGTCTTATATAGTAATGTATATAAACTATAATAAACTGATAAAATGTATTCAACCTCTGTCTCCAATGATAGTAAAGTCTTTCAGCGCTTTCATTGCTCCAACGCTGTAGCGGCATGAAGTTACAGCACCACAAAATGTTTTGGTAGAATCAACCAATTAAGCACCCAGACACAAGAGGTCAATGCACTAGATGCATATATACAACAAACCTATATAAACCAAAATAAGGGGTTGGTTTTCTCTATATATATAATGGGTATTAAACTACATATAAACCAATTTATATATATTATAAGTGGTGGTTAAATTCGGTTGAAACTGAAAATTTCAATATTGAAAACCAGTACCAAACCCCTCACTTCGGTTCGGTTTGATAACCAAAAAAAAAAAAAATCAAACCAAAAATCAACTTTTGGAACATTATGTGTCATGAGGAAATTTGGAAAGATCAACTATTGTTCTTTTATTCTGGTGCCATGGCAATATTGACACAAGTTTTGAGAAGTAACAAAAATAAAGGTAGAAAAGAATGTGAACTCTATTTTATTTCTTATATATATATGTACGTGTGTTTGTTATAGTGAATTGAGATTGATTTAATTAGTCGAAGACAAAAACTTTTCTATACACACTCGGATTCAAACCCTCTCTTGTAATAAAAAAATGTGTATTTTCCCATACTTATATATAAAAACAAGTGGTTATATTCTCACCTCTTTGTCTTATTTACTTTTCCACCCACCTTATTTTTACATTCACCATTAAATTTAAAGAAAATATATAAAAGCACTCTTCACACCCTTATTGTTCTTATAATACACTTTGATACCAACTTAAACACCCACAAAAAAACACTCTTCCATCCCACTTCATAAGTTTGCCTATACTATTTGCTCTTCATCATAAATTTTACAAAATTTAAATTAACCAAAAATAAAAAGAATCTAAGTCATAAATGGTTAGAACCCTTAAAAACTCATCACATCATAATCTCTTCCATGGTCTAAGTTGTTGCCGTTCTCGATATTTTGTTCTATTAGGTGTATAAATTTTTTCCAGTTAATATTTTATTGGGTTCCTTATTTCAAAGGGAGCAAATCTACATATTAAGTTAATTTTTATAGTTTCATGTTTCTTTGATTCTTTCAAGAAACTAGCAGTAACAAAAAAAAAAACATGGAACTCAAGCAATTTTTTGTTTATTTCATTGTATTCGAGGACCATGGAACTCCAAAATTGATTTTAGATCGAATAGAAGAAGCAGATATTGGGGTCTTTGATTAGAGAAAAATTCAAAAATAGAGACTTCGAGTTAGAGAAGATTCAATGTTGGAGACTTGGAGAACAATAGTTATCCAGGTCTAAGCTGAATATAACCACCATTTTAGTCAATTCTAGGAGAAATGAGAGAAGAAAATTTGAAGGTTTTTTTAGTTTTGGTCGTTATAAAGAGGTGGATGAGTAGAGAGAGGTGGGTAGAGCATGTCATTTTACAATAGGACAAATTTTTCATTATCTTTTTAATTAAAATATGAGTGAAAAAATAATCACTCAAACAAAATTTGCACAACAGTAATGGGTGCCGACCTTACAAGCCAGTTTTGCTCAGACATTTAAGTTGAAGAACTTGCCTCTATGCTAGCAGAAGAGGACTCATTAACTAATCTGGGTACCTCTTCATCCCATTTTAGAATCTCACGAGCATATCTGAGAGCTTCATCTACAGTCTCAGACTCTAACGCAGTAACTTGTGAAACAAACAACTTTCTATCTGTTAGAGAATGAAAGAGTCTTTTGAACTTCACTGCAATATACTGAAAGGCTCGGTGAGCCAATGTGGGGCTATTAGTGTTATTATTGCTACTGTTGGGATTCTGGCTGGTCACTGGATTGAAGTCATGAAACCATTCACATCGAGTGAGAGGGGATTGGTCAATCTTTTGATCGAGCAGATCAAACTTGTTGAGTATCAGAAGGAAGTGTTTTTTATCAAAGGCTGGATGAGTAACAATAGTTTCAAAGAGCTGCTTACTTGCCATCATCTTGTTTATGAAACCGCCATTACCATCTTCAGATAACTCATCGTAGTCTGTCAATGCAACACAAAATATGACCATATCAAAATTTTCAAACATCTCCAACAACTTGCAATTTCCTCCAAGGCTGCCATGGTGCACTCTAATGAGTTCAAACCTGCAATTGATAAGCGGTAGATGCAAGTGAATACTCAACAATGAAAAGCATGCCGATGCATGTTAAAACTTGCAAAATTATTTTGTTACCCTATTTGGTCAAACATTTTAACCATTTCAAAAAAATTCTTTTGCAGCCCGGCAGTAGGAGGTAAAATAATGATATGTCCAATACTAGCCTGCTAAACTTTGAAACTTCAGTACCTAGGAAGATAACTTTTCTTTCTTTTTTTATTTTTCTTGGTTAAAGATAAACAGAATACTTCAGTCACTGTTTTTAACAACTAAGAGACTGGACAAAAAAGGACTGTTGAATACTTAAATTCAAGAACATATCTTGGAGCATGAAATTGCTATTTCCTGGATCTCAAGTACTTTATTGATCAATTAGCATCAAAACTATATTTTCCTGGTGTGTTTTCCTTTAGTGGCAAAGCATATCATCCTACTTCACTAATTGTTGTCCAAGTATTTGAAAATTTTCATCCTTTACCATGAGTTACATAGTGTTGACTATTGATGACTAGTCCTGGTTAAAATTGACCTACATTGCATGGCAATTCCTATCCATGGGGAAAAGCACGCCAACAATAAATGTAATCGGCAACATCGACAAAGAGATTTGACAAAAATCACACTCGATGATAAAAATTAAGGGATTTATTACTCAAAGATGAACACTAACCTTAGCGAAGGGTCATGCTGATAGTGAGAGTCCAGGGTGCTATTTTCTGCTGACCTGGGAAATGAAAATTCCATGCTAGAAAGGCTGTTGGATGAGTTGATTCCCTCAGCATACAAGATGTCCATGTCCGAAGGTTCGTACTCTGCCCTTGAAATCTCAACAGCCTGCACAGAAGACACATTTCATATTCAATAACAAGCGTATATTATACAGATCACATATCATCCGCATTCCATATTCAATCCAAATATATCCACAAGATCAAATGAACTTTATGTACATATATCAAATAATTGGAAGTTTTAAATGCTCAGGGCCGAAAGAGAATAAAAATAAAAAGTTAAAAATAAGAGCTTGCACTTTGAGTATGTGTATTAGCTAAAGATAGAGAACAGGGTCACAGAGCGTGATCTCACCCGATTAAGAAAATAAGTGGCTGCAGGTCTGGGTAGCATTTCTAATTCATTTCTGCGATTGTAGGTGGCTTGAATAGCAGGATCCTTCCACAACTCCTCAACCCATGGTGCATATTCACGAGAAGCTGCTGGAAATATGGCTTCCAAATTACCCGAAACCATAACTTTAAGTAGCCAATCTGCAAAAGATTTCAGTCTTGGGCCAATGCAATATGTTGTTTTATTGTCAAGCTGGCTTGTATTCCCTGTTGTCACAAAATAATTTCAGACATGACTCCATAATGAAAATACTGATGGCATAAATTCATACAACACATAAGTATCTTACTTGCTGTTTAATCTGTTCTTTGTAAGCTAAATGATACGTAATAATCAAATAACAAAAGGATACATCAACTTAACAGGAAATCAAAATACCAGTAACCCAAAAGAAGCACCAAACATGTTCAAAAGAAACAAGATGTTATTCCAATACGAATGATGCTGAGTTGTCCAAAAACAAGCCAATATATGAGTTTTGATGCCAACATTTGAACAGTACTAGCCCAGATAACAATAACGTGCACATGAAAAAAATGATGGAAGGATTTAGAAGCTCAATGGTCACAAATAAATTGGAAGGACAATTCAAATTGCGAATAGAATCTCACAGCTGATGCAACAGTATTTGTTCTGAATATGAGATATAAGACCAGGAAGATATAAATTGCTAATAGACAATTCAGAAACTGTGAAATGAATCTCACCTGATGATAAAATAGATATCAATTGTATAAATTTGTCCCAGCATACAAGAGATTAACAAAATATATATTAAATGGTTCATTAGAACCAAAAAGGAAAGTGATAGAAAATCAAACAATAAAAAATAAATTATAACATCTCATCTATATTTATCTAAAGAACTCATATAGGAAATAATTTTGACGGTATATCATCAAAGTTTAATTTATTTTAAAGTTAGAAGGAATATGAAATGCTAATCATAACACAATTGTTATAGTTTGATGGACAAAAGGTCAAATCATATAAACTTAATGGAGTTAAGAAAACAAGGTGAAATCCATTTTAATTGTACCTGAGGAAGGACCAGGTTGATCTAGAAGCTGTTCTTTTTTCTTCTCAACCAAACTTTCTTCTTCAAACCATTCACGCCCCTCAAGCAGCATACCAAGATAACTGTACAGTCTGCTTTGGATCATGAACTTAATATTTTGGCACTCATCTTCAGAGAAAGGAATATTATACAGAAACTTGGCCTAAAATAAATAAGTACTTAATGTCATAAAAAATCCAGGCATCAAAAAAAATTAATTTAGCGGATTTCACTGGCATACTACTAGGCTACCAGCACTGTTTTACATTGAACAAAATACACAACCACGTACTGAGAAATGTTTAAGCTAGTATCACATTTTTCTTGCCACTAGTTGAGTGATCATAATAGAAAAGTGACAAGAAAAGATCAAAGGTTCATATTACAAATGTGGCAGGGGCTGGAGGGCAAAAGATAAAAAAAAGAGTTAGTATATTGTTCCAGTAAAAGAAGA
The DNA here is from genome assembly GCA_003254885.1 of Purshia tridentata. Lineage (NCBI taxonomy): Eukaryota > Viridiplantae > Streptophyta > Magnoliopsida > Rosales > Rosaceae > Purshia > Purshia tridentata. The sequence continues at coordinate 46,726 of QANT01005441.1, forward strand.
ATGAATTAATATTCAGTGCAGTTCTCTGTTCCTCTTACATGTGTCCATATATGCAAGTAAGTTAAGTAAGTTAATTTGTTTTGCTGTTTATCTATGTGCATGTTTTCACTAAATGTTTATTAACAGGAGAATGAAAGGTGAGATAGAAGTTCTAAGCAAGAACGCACTGCTGCTGATAGGATGCACTACAAGAAATAGATAGATATTACATAGTAGTGCATTACGAAAGATACATACATACACAAATAGAAGTTTATATATGTTTTATGTATTTGTATGTGTGTGCAGCTTCAACTGTTTACGGTATTAATATACTGAACATTAATTACCAACAAGTTTCTTGAAAACTTGACGTAATGCCAATACTAGTTTGGCTGTCAAGTTATAGAGTTGATTACCATCATCTAAGTTTTACACTACAATAAATTTGTAACGAGTAGGATGAGTAATCAATATTAACAATAGGATACATACACACATCTAAGCTTATGCAATTGGAAATGTACCATTTAGGATATGAACTTAACAATATTAACAGATGTGTAATCATGTAATTCCCTCCACAGATGTCTTACCTGTTTAAATATAGTGCTCGTGCCAGATTTATGATATCCAACTAGAACAAGTTTGTTAGGCATTTTCTCTTCAATGAAGTTCGGGGAGTTCACTTCCTTGGAGGAAAGATGAGTAGAATCGATAGGAATTGGCAAAGACAAGACAGTACAAACCAGCTTTATTCTTTTCTGTAAAGAAGTACCATCGCAGTTAAGGGAATGTTTGATTCAATAAGATAGATTAGAAAAGGCACGCAAGTCATTGCATATCTACATCCATACATACCTTGTCCCATATCTTTCCTTTTACTCTATTCATTCCCTCTTCCTGATAGGAACCATCTGCACTCACCCAGTAGTGAAGATTTCCTTCACATGGCACTCCGGCCAACTGCATAAGTTCAACAAAATGACATCAATATAATGTGTTTTTCAAAGCTTATAGTACCAATGAACTTGAAGGAGTCCAGTAAATGAACCTTTAGCATGAAGACCTCTAATTTGGTAATCTCCCGATTGTTTATCAATATATTGGTGTCCCCGCAACTAGCATTTCGCTTTATGTGACCCCCAACACTCAGCTCGGGGCTAATAATTTGGCAAGGCCTGTGCCCTTCCTGTTCAATTAAATCAGGACAATTATTCCATTGTGGTGCAAGTTGCAATAATATAGAGGTTTAATATTGATAAGCTGATAGAAGAATAAAAAGTTTGAGCTGGATTCAAACTTTACCTTTCCCCAAAAACCAGATACATTATCGTACCAATAGGATCCTGGTTTTAGCTTTCTTGGCGGGTTTTTGCAACCTTCCAATCGAACCAGCTCTTCTTTTGTAAGACGATCGCCATTCACGAAAACAAGATTGCCTGGCAGTTGATTTGCTTGGCATGATGTCTCAAATTTCATTATCTGTTCAACTTGCAATTTAGTGAGAAGCCGCTTGAGCATCCTTGAACACTTGCCCAGCTTCCCTCGCCTTGACTCATCAATCTTAAAACCAATGCAAGTAATACATTTCCTTCCTTCTGGCATTGACCCCATTGCTCTCAGCACACAATTACAACAATACTTTGCGCCACAAACAATGCAAACTTCCTTCTCAGTCAATCTGTTTCCTTTCTCACATCGATAGCACAGCCCTGTCTTCCCATGTCTCTCAGCCTTTGGCCTCACTTGTACACTTTCATCCCCATCAGTATGATCAAATTCTTCTTCCTCAACTATGTCATTCGAGTCAGGATCACGAAAAGTCACAGTTGATGGCCTTTTGACATGGTGAGGAGTATCCTCCACACAACCTTCCTCTTTGCCAGAGGAAACCTCAGAGGAAAGACTAGGAGAGCTTGAACCAGACTCTATTGCTTCCCAATCGGCAGGGCTCATATAACTTTGAATGCCTTCAGCTTTATTACTACCATCAGGAAATTCCAGCCCATCCTCCAAGCTTCCTGAGAGCCGGCAAGCATAACCCAATCTTCCAGAGCCTCTAACTTTTTCACCATTACTATGTGCCAATACAGCAGGGGCTACTGAATTGGAAGAAAGAATTGCTTTTGCTTCACTGTTAAGCTTTGACCCTTTGTTGCGTATCTTGTTAGAGGGGTTGGAGTTTGCAATCGGTTGGATAACAGGGAGTGAAAAATTGTGCAAGAGAGAAGCTGAAGACACTGGAGCAGCGACGGGGATTTGGTGAATGTCAATAGGAACTGCATATGGGATATCATCCACCATAGGAGGACCATGGTACTCTATAGCAAATGAGTACTCCAACTCTGTGCTAAAATCTTCATGGTCATCACCATCATCATCGACAACAGGAGCTACACTTGAAGTTACAGCATGACTCAGTTTCCTAATAAGCGCAGCCATATTGGAGTTATGCAAAATCAGCACAAAGCAGGCAATTCCAATACCACAACCATCAATATCGAAAACCGATGAAGTTTAAGCATTTACTATGAAAACCCATGAAGCTTAAGCATTTACTATGAAAATCCATGAAGCAAAAACAAGGATTGCACAAAACCCATGAAGCAAGATTGAAAATTTTCACAAACCCATCAAGGAAAAACCGTGGAATTTGAGCTCAAAGCTTCAAACACCTTCCACTTCCTCACCTTCCCCCAAACAAAGAAACAAAGAAGAAAGAACAGAGGGACTCTCACATGCAAGTCACAAGTGTGAGGACGCGGACTAGAGAGAAGACTAAGGTGACCTCCCATTTTCTCTACGCGATTAGAGGAAATTGCTCCGAATTTCGGACAATTCAAACCAAGAGAAGCAATTTTTTGCATAAAAAATTAATGCGGACTGACTACCGAGTCTTCAGCCGGGGGGCTGGTATTCTGTGGATTTACGTGCAGCGGAAGTACGTATGTATCTCGCTAGGTTCAGTTCAATAGGACGCCGCTCGGAGTAGGCTGGGGAATTTTTGTGCACGTACGACAAAAGATGAAGTGCTGTTGTGCTCTCAAGTAGCAGCAGTAACTTGTACCCTTGCGAATAAAACTGGTTGCGTACGGTCACATGTTTCATATCATACGTCAACTTTATATTTTTAATTTTCTTCTTTGAAAAACACGTCAAATTTTGAAGATCCGTTGAATTTAGAAACTTGACGAATGAAGCATTCAACTTGCGCTGGGGTGCACTTTTCTGGGTCAAATGGAAATATATTTAACTCGTTTAACTTTTTTAATATTTTTTTGGTCAAAACTTTGTAAATATATATATGTCACTTTTATTCGATAGAAATATGTTGCTTAATGTAATTATGTTAAAAAAAACAAAGAAAGGTGTTGTTTAATGTAACCAAAAAGCCCAACTATACTTACATTAAAAGCCCATGAGCTACATAAAGGGCCAAACGCAAATAACCGAAAAGAGCAAATTTGCTTGGATTATTATTAGAGGAATTCTATGACACTCTAAAAAGGTTTCTATACACGCTTTAGGAGGGGTGGGTTTTTTAAACGAGAATATTAAAAAACCAACCCACCAAACTGCTCTGTTTGATTTATTTTTTTTGTTCAATTTTCAGTTTCAGTTGGTGAACCAAACCGCTATATTCCGATTTGATTCTTTTTTAAGTTATCTGTTTGATCAGACTGAACCAATTAGTTGCTATAACTTGAAAATATTGAAAAGTTGGAGGCAAACGATGTCGAACCCTGACCTCAACCTTTAAAGCACATGATTTCACCAGTTCGGTTACCGAATGGAGCCCACCCTTACTCATGAGTTATGAATTATAAAAAACTTAATTTTTTTTTTTTGCCATAAACTTATGACATTTTTACCCTAATGTAAACAACTTAAAATGAGGAAATCATGAAATAAGATGAACCATGAACACACAACTATCTTCCTTACGCAATGATGCAGTCCTTCCCTAGCCCTCGCTCTGTTTCTCACTTTCTCTCTCTTTCATATAATTCCTCTATTACATATTGGATGTATACGAGCAAATTTTTTATGGCCCAGGCTATACCGACTACCCTTTACTGCTGAGTTGACCACCCTCTCAACATTTTTTCCT
>QANT01005443.1:0-22662 GCA_003254885.1 Purshia tridentata
TATTTGAAGCATAAGGGCAAAATGGTAATTGCAGATAAGATCAGATCAGGTGGTTGCCGAAATTTCGATAATTTCGATGATTTCGGCGAAATTTCGATAATTTCGGTGAAAAATTAATAAGTTATTGTTAAAATTTCCATACCTCCAAAAAACGAAATTTAATACCTTGCATATAGCATACGGCCATTAAATATTATCAACATTCACTCACCCACCCATCCACTGTTATAAAACTTATATCAACGGCTAAAATATGATCCTGATTCATCCATTGAGCTAATTACTAATTATGATTTGATTAACGAGATGTGATGTAAGGTTGAGCCTTTGAGGGACTTTAGAGGGTCGCTGACGGATGACCTAAAATAATAAAATGGCATGGGTGGGCCCCAGTAAAGTTTGAGAAACAGTCTCTGACTCTCTGGGTTTCTTTCATCACGTGGGAAGTGAGGTGCACAATATGATGTTGTCCCTAAGGTGTACTGTAGTGAGGCCACGTTCAAGTATTAAACAGTTGACCACCAACTCTACAAGTGAGTCCTCCTTTGGTCCACTCGAATCATCGAGGAAAAGACCATATGCAGCTTTTGTCATCCACCATCGATTGCCACCTTCACGCGCACTGTCTTCGCACTCGCCCATAATAAACCAAGGATAAATTACACAAATTGTCTTCAAACTTTCCTAACATTCATTTTACTCCTCTTACGCTTTGAAAATGACATAGCCTAACTTTCTCTTACATGTGTCGCATGACCATTAAATTAATCATATTTTTTGTCACATAATTTCTTTTACCAAACACCACCAAAAGTTTCTTATATGTAATAATCTACCACCTATCATCCATTTTTGTCAAATTTTATGTTAGCTTTAAGGGTTTTTGTTTGGTCAACTCATGTGGTAGTGCATTTAAAATCTGAAAACAAAACAATTTGCTCACTTTACCCCATTAACACTTTTTTAATAAATATATAAAACGTAAAGTTTAATAAAATAAAAAATTTATTAAATTAATAATTAACAAAAGTTTAGAATAAAAACTTTTAATTTAACAAAAACTAATGAGCGGTGTCACATTAGCACACAAACAAATTTTGCGTGGCATTTTGTAAAAAACAAAAAGGGTGGCATTTGTACATACCCCTATAGTATGGATAATATTTGATGCAAAAAAACTTTAATTTAATAATTATGTATAATGTTCATAACCACTTTTAATAAATAAAAAAATAGTAAAAGTAAGACTGCATCTAAATCCAATACACATAATTATTTCTATAGAAGTTTGAGGATCAAAATGAAATTTTGATTAAAATTTGGCTATTTGTGTAATGTACGAAAAAGGAGAAAGAAAATTGATAGAGCATCTGAATGCGCGAGTGAGGTGGATATCCTCGTGAGCGTGGTGATGCCGTCAGCATACGAAATGCCACGACGTCATCCGCACAGTAGATCCAATGGCTCAAAACGATACGATAATATAAAAACAGTAAAAGTGACAATGATCACCACCACAACCACCAAATAGAGAATATTGACAAGCTCTCACAGCTCCCTCCCAGAGGCTCTATTAAATTGCGCCTAGCGAAACCAGCATGAAACTCACAAATCACACAAGTATGCAAATTAACGCAATAATTAATTGAGATGGTTTTTATATCTTAATTAATTTGTTAATTCAGGTCGAAATTAATGAACGGAAATGGAGAGAAGAAAGAGGATAGAGAAAGATGATGAGATTGAAAAGGAGGGAGGAGGAGGAGGAGGAGGGAGGAGGAAGAAGGTGAAGGAGGATAAGGAGGCAGCGGCGGCGGCGACGGAAGAGGAGGTGGAGGAGTTCTTCGAGATAGTGAGGCGGATGCAGGCGGCGGTGAAGTACTACGAGAGAGTTGCCGGGAATAATGGAGGCGGAGGGGATCAGGGGGGAAGGTGGAGTAGAGCCGCCTTGGAGAGGGACGAGGTGGTGGCTGTGATGGAAGAGGAAGAGGTTGCTGACGATCATGATCATGTAATGGACGGTCATGATCAAAATAAAAAAAGGGTCATGGACGGTCAGGATGAGCGATCAGGAAAAGCTGACGTCGCGGTGGTGGACGTAGAAGAAGAGAATGTGGTTCTGGATTTGAATGAGGCACCAGATGATGATGAGGAGAGGGATACTACTACCCTAGTACTACGTAGCTAGAGCTTTGCTAAATGCTAATTGGTAATTCCCTGAACGACGTCGTGTTGATTCTGCTGGTGGCTTGTGATCAGTTAGTTTGGCTCACCCCAAAACCAAAGGTTCTCTTTGTTCATCAGCTTTTGTTCTTTCTTTTTTTTTTTTCAGAAAATTAATTAATTTCGTTTTTAGCCCATGCTATTTTCCATGTTGTAATATAAGATGACCCCCTTTTTTATACTTAATGGCAAATTTGATCAGTGGGGGAGAGCAAGGGAGATGTTATTTTATTTTCATTTATTTTTTTGGTTTTTTCTTGTGTGTCGTTAATCTCTAGTTTAGTGCGTGATCATTCATAGGGAGGTTGTCTTCATCCATCTTCATGCATAATATGATCCGAAGGTAAATGCCAACAAAGAAGCATGGGCATAGAATGACAATATTTTTTTGGTTTTTTCTTGTGTGTCGTTAATCTGTAGTTTAGTGCGTGATCATTCATAGGGAGGTTGTCTTCATCCATCTTCATGCATAATATGATCCGAAGGAAAATGCCAACAAAGAAGCATGGGCATAGAATGACATGAATCACCACTGACAACATCATAATATATATTATGCATCACTTTCTGTCTCTCTCACTGTCTGGCTTTAAGTTTTCTTTTGACAAAACAAAGACTTTCATTGGATGATTTTTGTTTTACTTTTACCCAATTGGATCAAATTTGAAGACATGGTCGAAATTAGAGGAAATTTAAAGACATGATCGATGGATCTTGATTTGCTTTGAATAGAGGTCGAGTACCTGCAAAAAATACTATGAAGCTTAAGTCGATATTTATTCTTTGTTGAATAACTGAACTTCTATATTTATATTTGGACTTGCTTGAGAATCAAACTCAAACTTGATTTTGATCCAAGTTGCTTTCTTCTACGCGTCATTCATTCAGTGCTTTGCGCGAGACTTTCTTGCTTCTTTCGCCCACGTTCTTCATTCTATTCAAACTCGTGCTTTCTAAAGGGACATTATTGGATTTTCACCAACTAGTTCAGCCCTAGAATAGTTTCATTTGATTAATTGGGCCGAAAGATATTTTTTCCCACAATACAAAACTAAAAAGAAGGCCCAAAATTCTTATATATCAGTGTTAATTGGGCTTAAAATCAGCCCAAAATATAAGACTGAAAAGGGTGAGAGAAAGCCAATGGCTCAAAAAGCTGATGAACATCATTTGAGGATGACCTTCAGCTACCCCTTAGGGGTGACCCAAGCATTACCCTAAAAGTTAATACAATTTTCACCCCACTTGCTAACATCATTTGAGGCTATGACATTACGTTATGGATCGATGACCACTAATGACCTTGCAATTTCTTTTTCTTTTGTAAAAAATATTATATTGATCTATTTAACTTTTTTAAAAAGACAAAAAAAAAGGGACTGTCAATGTTTGTTTCCTTATTTCCTTGTACAAGTTTTGTTGGCTTTGGGCTTAAGATTCAAACCTTAAAGATGCCAATCAATCACAGTGTTGTTCTAAGCCAAAATTATTATATGGAAAGACTTTAATTAAGCATCTGTACTGAATCTATGGCTATATTAAAGTAGGTAGCCTGCGCACTTAGAAACTGCCTTGGCACCACCTTCGGCATCTCCCAAGGAAAAAAGGCTCATGGTGAATATATACTCCATCGTTAGAAAAAATAAAAATAAAAACGATTATACAATAACATTTTTAAGATGACCACCAATTTTATATATGAAACTTTGTTTGACCCTTGGTTCGGCAGTATAGTCTAAATTTCGAGTCTGACAACACAAATTTTTTTAAAATTTAAGAAGATTATTTTCCATATAGATATATCAATTTGCATCTCAATTAAGTGCAAGCAATACCACCCTAATTAAAATTGCTTCCCATTCAAAGGCAAGTTGGAATGGATCTAACTCCAAAGTGAGACTTGACTAACAAATTTGGACTGGTTGTAACTTCTAAGCCAGACTTGACTAACAATTGAGTAATGTTTTCAGGTCGTCAGTTATAAGCATTAGTCATAGACCTAGAAATTAGAGTTAGTCCAAGTAATAGACCATTTCATTAGCATTTTCTAGTAAGTATCATATATATCATTCATCATGTGCTTCTTAGTCAAAACTATATATTAAGTTCACACCATATATAATATAAGCAAGCTCTTAAAATTCTCCACATTAGATAAATGATGATTATGAAGTGACGCACAAGGCAAACCCCCAGACATCCATTTAGAATTTTAGATCTTTGAATTGACGTTGACCCATGTCTTAAAAACCGGAATTTTAGTTGGAATATCAGTTTTATATATAGCTGACAAAAAAGAAAGAAAAAAAGAAATCAAAACTTAATTGTATCCTTTTTTCTCCACTTGGGTATCTTTGAATTATTGTGTTTATTGAGGTAGGTAGGCTGCAGGCCACCTCTCTCTCCCAAACCCCATGACAGATTATTCAAACACATACCCACATTTGCAGGTCATCATAAATAGAAATTAGACCAAACCAACTTTTGGCCTGTTTCCAAAATGAGAGATGTTAAGTTCTATTATTTATGGATCAGAATATGATAATATGTATACAAGTTAGATAACATAATATCGATGCAATTAAGTAATTAGCTCAGAATGATATTAAACGATTCAATAAATGACATAGAATATGACTTTGGAGCCTCTCAAATATATATATATATATTATAAAACTTTATTAATTAATGATTTCTTAGCACTCGACTGAGGGCACATTTAACCTAATTTTTTTTGCACTTTATGCCCATCAGGTTGTGACTTGTGTAGAACTATCTTTAGGTGCATCAATCATGTTTATCGTACCATGCATGCAGAGGAATATAAATATTAAAGTTATAAAAAAAGAATTCCCTTTAGTTTGATATATTGTGGTTGAATGCACACCTTTTGCCTTTGGGTACGTGGTTTAAAAAAAAAATTAAACTTTGATACTCCGGAATGCAAGGAACTAATGAAAGGAGGTAGGCGCAGAAAGATTAGAATTCAACCACGACAAGAATTTATTCTGATAATATATTAAAGGAAAAAGGAAAGCATTTTATTAGAAAATAGATTAGAATTGGATTCTATTCTATCTATTGTTGTTTCGATTATTGGATTTATGATGTGGATAATCCCCTCATCAACCTTTTTTTTTTTAATTAAGGTTTAAAAAACTTATCTACGGTATAATATGATGCAAGAGATCGATGATATATATGTATGGATCATACTTATTTTTTGCTTCTCTTAATCTGAGGTTTGTAATTCAAATATTAAAGGGCCAATTGTTTTTATACTCATTAAATGCGTTTAATCCATAGAGAATAATTCTTAATTATAATACACAACCATGATTGAAAATCAAGCAAAAATAATACAATATGCTTTTAAAGAATATACTATATGCAACCTTGATAGTTAGGTTTGAAAATACCCCCACCAAGAAAAAAAAATTCAAAGTAGGATTATGATTCGTTAGCTGCCTTTGAAATGGGGTTGAGACTTGTGGAGAGAAAGAGAGAGATCGAATGGTCCGGAGAGCATGCAATTTCTTCTCCAGCATTTTCATTTTTCCAAAGTTAATTTGGATATGATTCCTTGAAACTTGAAAGCGAAGCAAATCACATAAATTAATATGTAGGGAACATCACCTTTGCAAGTCTCAAAGTCTTGGTCATTTTTTTAGACTTTGTGAATACGTCAAACTCTAAAAATGGTTACCAACTTACCTTAATATATAAGACAGAGTTTTCCAAGAAAAGAAGAGAAAAAAAAAAAGTTGAAGAATGAATGACGTGTGTTATATGTTTCATATGAAAAAGATGAAATGGATGAAGGTGGTGGTAGATGGGCCCACTGGCCCAGCAGTGAATAAAGCTCGTGGGTCATGCCATGCCACCCACATATTGAACAAAGTCTCACCTGCTTTATCAAAATCCCACCACTTTAACTTTCCAATTTTTTTAGGTAAAGTATGTCGTTTCCAAGTTCCTTTTGCTTTTTTTCGTTACCTCCCTCACAATTCATCCAAACCCAAACAACAAGAAACAAAAGGTATAATTGGTGATAATTTAACATATTTGTTTGGTCAACAAATTGAGCAATTTTTTATTTAAAATAAAGCCTTATTTGGTAGCCTTTTTTTTTTTGTGTGTGAATTATAATCTTGGTAATCAACTATTTTCCCTGATTCCCTCCCCAAAAAAAAAAAGTAATTAAAGTGGGTGAGATGAGACAGTGAGATGGGGTGAACAATACTATTTGTTGCGTCATGGCACCTAGCAACAGCTAGCTAGTTTTAAAGTATCTTTGTACTACCAAAATTCGAAATGGGCAGTAGCAGATCAGATAGTACATGTACAATCCAACAAATTGATTCCACCCCACTGACACCAATTAGGTGTTTGGTTCTGAAAACTGTACATTTGACTTTACAATCCACTGGCTAAAAGTGGTGCCACGTGGCAATACTAAAGCCCTTCATAGCATGGATAGGTGTATCTTAATTCAATTTATTCGATGATGTAGAATTGTAGATGGGAGTGGCAGGTTGGGTGGTTGCAAGTGGAAGATAAGGCCTGAAATCTGAATGATGTTTTGCATGAAGCAAGTGACGAAGAATCAGGACCAGTGCAACCAACAAGTACCACCATGTGATCCTCCAGGACCATCATAGTAAAAAGCATGTGACATAGCTTAGTACAATTTATCAATTTCATTGGCCCACTTAATATTTTCATGTTGGGCTTCTTTTGGTCCATCTGCCTATCTCTTTCTTTCCTTTCATATTTTTCATTTAGGCCTAAAGACATCATAGTTTATGTACTTTCTTCCTACTTGCACTTTCGTATTCCTTGTTTTCATACCTTTATTTTGTTATTATTTTAACAACAATATTACACTTATTACATTTTTATACTTTAATTTTATACTATTTTATCTTATGTGACAATTTATATGGCATTTATACATTAGACACTCAAAAAATAAAAATAGAAACCCTAAAAATAAGAAAATACTCTGCTAGTACAATAATGACACGTAAAATAATACAACAAATATAATATAAAATATGATAAAAATAATATTATTGTTATTTTAATTCATAATTCATTATATATATTTTTTGTGCATATAGAATCAAATGTAACCCAGAATAAAACATTGACCTATAAAAAGGCTCAACAATTATTGTGTAAGTACAATTCTTCTATTATCATTAACAACATTATGGATGGGAAATCAAACTCCACCACATCTTATTTAAATTCAAACCGGAGATGTAACTATCAATGTTTTTATTATATTTCGAATTAAACTTTTCTACAAAAAAAAAATCAATTAAATTTAAAATTTGAAAGTCGACTATATATAGAATGGTCCTCCTTTAATAGTCGGTGCGTGCCCTCATGCATGACATGGAAATAACTGGATCAACCAAATAGACATAAGATATCCGAGAAAATTATTAAATGCTAAAAAATACAAAAGCAGATGTGGATGGGTAGATATTTATTGGTTTCATTCGCGACCTCACGCCGCCACTACCATCGTGAAATCCACGACACAGAAAATTATAAAGCACATCACTCATGTCAATCACACGTGTCACCTTCCGCCCATGAACTCGTTTTGCCACTCATTTTTCTAATACATAAGGCGGTGGTTATTTGTTATAAACTTATAATCGATCGCGTTGCGAGTGTTCTGGTTCTTGTGCCACGTGCCGGATCTGGATGAGGTGGCGTCGTGCATGCGCCGAAGCTGACTCGAACTTGTTTGGGATTTCTAGAAATCCGTGAAAGCCGCTTTCTTTATGTCGGCGCCGGTTGATGAGTCGGCTTCGAGATTCAGCTGGCTTAGTCATTGGGCTGCGGTTCAAGGTCGTTACAGGTTTACACGTGGTGTGTGAGATAAACCGTAGGTCCCACCGTGGAGATCGGTCTTAATTTCTTTAATTAAATGCTAGGAATTACGTCACCTACACCTACTTTTTTAATTTTTAATGTTTAATAGATTTATTAGGAAAAGTCTGGAAACTATATCTATATGCGGGTGAGGGTGCATGTGGGCGTTCGTATAAGCAAATCTAAGTGGGGCCTACTACCAAGGAGAGGTCGACACGTTATCCTGAACGACAAAGTTGCCGTATATATCATAAATTTAAAATTTGCTTTATTATGACTTACAAGTTAGTAAGTTACAACCAGCTGTCCTAAGCAACTACAATCTACAAATAATAAAAGTCACGGAAAATAATAATTAAATATTCTTTCATTTGTAGTTATCTAATAAAATTAATAACTAATTTTATAATTTTATAATAGTCAATAAAAATTTTTGTTTCTCATATTAGTCACCGGTTTTATATTTTTATTTGATAATGATTCATTCTTCAGCCTATTTCGTTAGTTGGGTCTATCTAATTAAAAAAGTAGAAATTTAGGATTTAATACCTAATTTCAATATTTTTTTAAAAAATTAATTTTGTTCATACTTTTTAGGTTGGACTATTAACTAATAAACTTGTTTTTTAGAATAGGTCACAAATTAACAAATGGGCTTTATTTGTTTAACAAATTTGTTCTTCTACTTTCTTTTGGCCTATATATAATAGATCTTAGATAAAATTTATAAAGTTTTGACAAAATTGTCCTTGATACTTTTAAATTGTCTTGAAAATTAGTTAATATAGTCTTAACTTTAGTTTTAGTTGTGACTGTAAAATACTCAACTTCAAATTTAGTTGTGACTGAATGACAGTCACAGCTAAATTTTGATACAGTCACAGTTAAGTTGTGACTGAATTGAAATTTTTTTAAGAGAAATTGTATTACAATATAGTATAAATAGATGTCAAAACAATACTTTTACTCAAAATAATACTTAGTATAGTGGTGGGAGATGTCTTTTTCAACTTACCAAGACAATCACAATTAAGATGTGATTAGATTGATTTTTTTTAGTTTTAATACAATATAGTATAAAATAATGTAATAATATGGATGTATATATATATATATATATATATATTACTGTAGTGGCATGTGATGTAATATTTGTGAATTATAGTGCCCTTTACTATATTATTATATTTGACTTTTCAACTAGTACCTAATCTAAAATGCTATTAAATTTTCGTAAATAAACTAAAAAATTATTGAAATTTGGTATTTAAAGTCAATTAGCTTTTAAAAAAACTACTAATTTGTCCATACAATCTTATAGTAAATATTTAGCCTGTTATATGTAAATACACCAATAAATAACTTGACTTTCTATCACTGATTTATCGATTTAGTAGTATTTTTCTTTGAAATATGAGAGAGATCTTAAGTTTAAATCATCTACTTATTAGATAAAAAGAATAACATTACCAACCTTCGCATATGATCTAGTATCTACAAAATCAATTAGAGTTGTAAAATATAAATCAGTTATTATGTATGACGTATGATAAAGATATTAGATTTTTTGAAATATTTTAGCCATTATCATTCATATTTATTAAACTAGTTATTTTAAAGTTTAAGAGTATATACATCCTATTCCTATTTAATAGTTCATAAGATAAGTTTTCACAAGTGGTTTCATAGCACTTTTTAACAAAACTGAAAATATCTCAAATACTAAATCCAATTCTAAAATAATATACGAAAAAAAAAAAAACTCAAATCTAGGGATGTAGGGTGTATAGTTTTATAAATACTTTTGTAGAATATATGGATTTGCACATAAAATCTATAAAAAATCCTTATAAATTCGGGGGAGATTTTGAATTTATAAGGACTTAGAAATATATATAAAAGTTTTTTAAAGTCTGTAAAAATTTATCATTAAATGAATTTCATAAAAATTAATGACTTTTTAACTACATAGAAATTTTTACAAAATTTTAAAAATTTTAATTGAATACCACATGAATTTTATAGATTTTCTAAAATTCTTACTTGAATACAAATAGACTATTACGGATTTTTTAAAAGTTTCAATTGAATACTATATAACTTTTAAATTATTACAATACACCCCACTAAATGAAAAAAAAAAAAAATCCCTAATCTAAAGTTNAAAAAAAAAAAAAAAAAAATCCCTAATCTAAAGTTATATGTTTTTTTTTTAATATCTAAGGACAATATGTGACATGTCCAATATGAATTAAGATCCTTTTCTAAACGCTCATAATCAATTTTTTAATCTTTTAATCTCAATTATCTATTATTATTTTGTAACTTAAAAATAGGTTCATCAATGTTGCGAAGATAAATAATTTAACAAGTTATTAGAGTTTGGGCCCACATTTTTTGTGAGCCTAACATTGCACCTATATTTTCTCAATGCAATTAGAGAAAAATGTTGCTTAATATATTATGCTTTTTTGAGTTGGATTGATATATGTAATGTTACCAATCACTCATTGGTGTGTGACGATTATATTTGATGCATATAATATAATTTATTATAAAAATGATCCATTATACTTTATTGAAATGCAATTAGACACCAAAAAAATCGATTTTGAAGGAAATGAGAGCAAAAGGTGCGGATCTTCTTTCGCAAAACCAATAGTAATCGTAAAAATTAATTAAGAAAAAGGTTAATAATACAGATCTCACGAAAGATCCCAAAACCATTAGTATTGACAGCTGCAAGAACAGTTAGAATGCTTCAACATTAGAACAGGGACTGCGTCTGGGCTTCTTAATTTGATCGTGCTCTCTTTAATTTTAAGTCTAAAATAAGCACTTATCAAGCAAAGCACTTGATTTTGTTGAAGATTTTACTATAATAAGCCCTTTTTTAAGCTGAGAAATCGTCAAGAATAAGCAAGACAGACAACAAAGCCAAAAAAGCTAAGAGCTAAGCAAAGGAGAGAAAAGTAGAAAACCAAAACCAACCACATGATTTCGCACAAGTCGGTGGGGTCCCCAACGGACCTCAAAGGCCACACTTAAATTTAGTTAATTGACAGAAAAGAAAACAAAAAACAAAGACAAATAAAAAAAGCAAAACGATCCCACAGAATTTAATATAGAAGCAGATATACGGTTCATATACCAAAAAGGTGGGCAACATAAGAAATTCGAAAATAAGAAATGTTTGTTTAAATTTTGAAAAATTCAAAATAAATTAAGAAAAAGTGAGTGCGAGACTTCCGTGAGGGGTTTTAACTTTCTAAGCCTCCGCTGTGTCCGCGCCAATCGGTACCTTCCATTATTAAATTGAATAGAGTGGCAAGTCCTATCTATCTCTCTATTCCTCATTTCTATTCCCCATTATATATAACCCTCCCCCATTTCTCTCTCTCTCACCCAAACATATCTATCTCATATTCTCATATTCCTTAAACTCTCTCACACTCATTCTTCAACTTCTAAATCCCAAAACCCATTTCATTTGAATTGTTCACACTACACACCTACCTAATCTTTTTCTATCTTGGTCCCTCTACAACTTTCTATCACCCACCACCTCCTCAACTTTTCTCTTTCACCCATATTTTTCCCATTCCCCAAACACCCTCCTATTTTTCTCTCTCTAGGAAAAATATTAACAAATCTTCCCTCTTGCCCACTATATATACCTCTCCTTCTTACCACCACCTCACTTATTATACTTCCCCACCCACCACTTATCTTTTTCTCTCTCTACCTTTTTTTAAAAAAAATTTTTAATCTTTGGTTTGGTTCTCTTGAAATTGAAACACAATCCCAGATTTGGTTTTTCTTGTCCCCTTTGGAACCAAGCCAAGCCACGGTTCTTTTTTCTATTGGAATAGAATGGATATCAACACCAACAACAACAATAAGAAGCGAGCACGAGATGACTCGGACGAGTCGTCCGACTCGGAAACCAACTATCCCGAGTCAAAGCTTTTACGAGTTGGGTCGGCTGAGTCAGTTGGCGACACACCCGAGTCCTATCCCACCCAAGTTGACTCGAACAACTCGGATGTGAACTCGGTTGAGGAGTCGTCGGCTCAGACTCAGATCCGGGTTGACTCGGTCGACTCGGGCATGAACTCGGGGGAGGTGCTGCTGATCCAAGACGACCTCCTGAACATCCTGGACGACTCGGAAACGGTCACGGACCGTGACCCGGCGATTCAGGACCTCGATTCGGTGATTAAAAGCTTCGAGAAGGAGATACAAATGCTTGAACATCCGGTGATTGAAATGACGTCAGGTTCAGCGTCGCCGCCGGAACTCGGTTACCTTCTGGAGGCTTCAGACGACGAACTGGGTCTCCCACCGACAAATGGGGTCAGCGAGGAGGGGAAAATGGAGGCTGCCGATTTCACGACGAGTGGTTCCGAGGCCGTTGGATTGGATGGGATGCTGGGATTCGAGAACGACATGATTCCGAGTTACGACTCGTTTGAGTTTGGATTTGGCGGCAACCCAGATACTAATATGAATAGTAATTACAATGGCGGGGATTACGTTGCGTTAGGTGGTTTGTTTGATTACTCGGATGGTGGTGTTTCGGAGTTCTCGTGGAGAACCGAGTCACTTTCTGCTTTGTAGAAACATTTCGGCAGTTTGCCGGGAGGTTTTGTTTGTGACCCGGAATTGTTGAAAACGTTTTTAACTTATAATTTTTTGGTTTAATGTTAGGCAGACATGTAGGTGTTCATATGATAGGTTGTAAACTTGAAAGCAAGTAAATGGAAAGAAAAAAGCAAATGGCAGAAATGTGAATTTGAACATAACATGTAGATCTTGGCATTTCTTTTTGTAAGAATATTTGTTGGTTAGCTTGCCACAAAGCTATTTCTTTTTCTTTTCAATTTTTTTTTGGTTAAGAACTTTAAGGATGATAGTAGTAATCCTAATGACTGATGAGTTATTTGTATTTACAGTTCACTCAAAATATCTCAGATATTTATTCACCCAAAAAGAAAAATGTCTTTGATTTGTGGTGGGTTGACCCTTTAATTTGAAGAGTTGATAGTTCCAACGTTCTTCATGATTGTCATTTTCATATACTGTACAAAGCCAAGAACAATGCAAATCGAGTAATGATGACCGTTTATTTATGTTTTAGAAGGCCATTTATTGAATGTTTTCGGTTTTTAATGGGCCAGAAAAAATTGGTGCTTCTTTTAATTAATTGTGGTAAATCAATGCTCACCTAAATATGAATAATCTTTTCCAACGGTACAATCAAATCAATCATCAAGATAATTTAGAGGCCAAAAAAAAAAAATCAATCATCCAGATAACTCAAATCACTTTCAATTTAAATATTTAATATTTCAATCTCACAATCATTTTGTATCATATTCAATATTTATTAGTCAATTTAGTCTAATAATATTATCCTTATGATGTTAAAAGAAAAGACATTTATGCTATTTTGCATACAAAATTATGATTATTTATACTAATTTCTGTTATTTTTTAAAATGCAAATGTGTCAAAACTCTCAAATTAGAGCTAGAATATTCCTAAACTCATAGCTTATATTAAACTCTCCCAAAACCCCCTGTTATGAATTTAATCTCTCCTAAAACTCTCTAGTCAACTAATATCCAACTAAGTTTGACCTCTATTTTTCTAATATTCCAATTATAACCCTAGACAAAACATAACCACATTTCTATTTCTCTCTCTCTCTCGCTCTTTCTCTGAAGGCATGGCTACAGCGACCAATGGCGTGTCAGAGACCGGCCAGGGCCTGATTGTGAGCTTCGGGGAGATGCTGATCGACTTCGTGCCAACAGTATCGGGCGTTTCGCTGGCGGAGGCCTCGTGGTTCCTCTAAGCCCCCGGTGAGGCCCCAGCCAACGTGGCGATCGCGGTGGCCCGCCTCGGCGGCAAGTCCACCTTCGTCAGCAAACTCGGCGACGACGACTTCGGCCACCAGCTCATCGGCATCTTGAAGCAAAACGGCGTCTCAGGCGAAGGCATCCTCTTCGACCAAGGCGCTTGCACCGCGCTCGCCTTCGTGACTCTACGCGCCGACGGAGAGCGTGAGTTCATGTTCTACCGCAACCCCAACGCCGACATGTTGCTCCAACCCGAGGAGGTCAACTTCAAAGTAGAGAAGCCCAGGGTCGTGGCAGCGTTCAAGTACCAGATTTGTGTTGAAGATGATCTGGTACACCTGGCTTTTTGGATGAGATCAGGTTTGGGGCATACAACTTTGGTACACCTGTGTACACCTGTGTAACTGTTTTGTTAGCGAAGGTGTAACTATTTTGTTTAGCGAATGTGTAACTTTTGTTTAGCGAAGGTTTAATTAAGGTAGCCGACATGTTGCTCCAACCCGAGGAGCTCAACTTCAAAGTAGAGAAGCCCAGGGTCGTGGCAGCGTTCAAGTACCAGATTTGTGTTGAAGATGATCTGGTACACCTGGCTTTTTGGATGAGATCAGGTTTGGGGCATACAACTTTGGTACACATGTGTACACCTGTGTAACTGTTTTGTTAGCGAAGGTGTAATTATTTTGTTTAGTGAAGGTGTAACTTTTGTTTAGCGAAGGTTTAATTAAGGTGTAACTGTTTTTTTAGTGAAGGTGTAACTGTTTTTTTAGCAAAGGTGTAACTATTTTGTTTAGCGAAAGTTTAGTTAAGGTATAACTGTTTTTTTTATAGACATACAAGTTTTTTTTATGCTGAAAAATAATAGTGTAATTATTTGTAATTATTTTTTTTAGTGTAATTGTATTCTTGAAATTCAATTTCAATATAATTGTATTTCTGAAATACAGTTACATTGCGCGTCATTACACGCGTCAGCGAGCGTGTCAGCTACGTCAGCTCGCGTCAGAGTGCGTCAGAGGGGTAAATATTAGTGTAATTGTATTCTTGAAATTCAATTTCAATGTAATTGTATTTCTGAAATACAGTTACACTGTATTTCATAAATACAGTTACATTGCGCGTCATTACACGCGTCAGCGAGCGTGTCAGCTATGTCAGCTCGCGTCAGAGTGCGTCAGAGGGGTAAATAAGGTATTATAAATTTTGGGGGTTTTGAGAGAGTTTTTAAATGAGTGGGGGCTTAGGAAAATTTTTTTGTGATTAGGGGGTTTATAAAAAATTACTGTTTTTTAAATTAGAATTCCTTTTATGATTTTTTCATAAAAATAAAAGGTTTATTGGTTGGGCCATGCGGGATAGCCCAAATGCCCACTAGTGAAACGAATCGGGTCGAGTTTGAAGAAGTATCCATTATCATCTTATCACTCTCATCCACACACACACAGAACGCAGAGATTGCACTCTTCAGTTTCTGCAGAGAGAACTGAAACTTACTCTCCTCCACTCATGGCTCTAACCATAGTAGCCAACAGTGGAACTAACGGTGGAGTTAGACTCCCCTACAGCAGCTCCACCAGACACCCCTACACCAACCCCTCCACTCAACGCCACGTCCTCTTCTCTCTCTCTCCTAAGAGAATCCTCCACATAGTCTCAGCCAAGCGGTTCACTTCCAGAACCGGGCGGTCCGACAGCAAGGACAGGAGGAGTACCACCACGACCAGAGACCAAGAAAGGGATGGTCTTGATCAGAACCGTTCAGATATTCAAAACATTGGTGGTGGTGTTGGTGTTGTTGATAATGTTGATGATGGGTATTTCTTGCCTAAGCTTCCGGGTGACGAGCCTTGCTTCTGGGAAGGTGAGAAATGGGACGCTCTTGGATTCTTTGTGGAGTACATGTGGGCTTTTGGTATTGTCTTTTCGGTATGTATACTCTGCTCTTAGTAAATTTTGGTCCTATGTTTTTTATGATCACTTGGACTTTTCTGAATTATAGTGAATGCTTCAATATATTCAACATTGGGAGGGAAGATTAAACTGATTTTATGTTCATGATAAACCATTCATATTGTGCTCAATCCTCATTAATACTTTGCTTCCATACCAGAGACAGAGTCCTCTGTTGATTAATGGAGTAATGCTTCACAAGCAAGGCCCTGTTGAATTAAGTCTTGAGTGAAATTCTTTATCCATCACTGTAAACATTGTCCCTCCATGTTGCATTTTTCAGAAGGGTAAGTGAAAGTTGCTTTGGAAATTGAAATTCAGCTGCCCTTCATTATCACCACAGCAAAAGATCCCCCCCACAGCATTGTTAGTCTTAACCTCTTTACATGATCACCTAGAAATTACTCCATAATAGAACTTTAACCTTTTACAAAGTTGACAACTAAATAAGGTGAAGGAAGAGCTGGCTAACATCTAGGCTGCCCAATTTCTATATTTGCTGTCTGCTGATCTCACGGTCACCTACCAAGCTATTGCCACCATAAGGAGTTCTATTGCTTTTACTTTTTGATTATGAAATTTTGGGATCGATCAGCTGTTAACTAACACTTGTTCAGGATATCTAGCTCTTAATGAAGAAATACTACCGTACAAGTTTTCTGCTTCCACTTGCATCTAAGGCTAATGTTTTTTTCACAGCTTGTTGCTTGTGGTATTGCTGTTGCTACTTACAATGAAGGGGCAACTGATTTCAAGGAGACTCCTGTATACAAAGATGCAATCCAGTCTCAGGAGCTTTTGGAAGAACCTGAGGCATCAAACCCAGATGTCTTTGAATCCAACCCAACTGAAGTGGCTCCTAGTTTGGAATAGTCTCTAGAAAATCAATGAAATGACCTTTACAATCTGATATATGATACAATTCTAGAGAAAGAAACTTTTGTGTCAAAGTTAATATCTCAATATGTAAGGTGATGTTTCCATGTATAAACATCTTTTCTGAATTGTGTTTACATATCTTGTGCAGTTGATACAGTCTTACAGAAAGGCTTATAAGTATTGAGGTTTCAAGCAAATTTTCAAAATTTCTGTCAATGTAAATTTGCTTTCACATTGTCCACCTAGGTTTTATACTTTGCAAGGCCATCTGAGGGATGTTATGGAAAATGGTAGTTAGAAAGGAAGTACTTTTCAATAAAATTGCAGATAGGTTTTAAATTTTACTACACTGCAGAAGGATCTATGTGATCGAAGACCAATTTTATGTTGTATTAGGAGCCTAGGGCCCTCAGTCTTGGTTTTTCTATAGGACTACATATAAATGGATAGCCTTTGACAATCTAACCACTATACATTTACTTAAAACCACTATTTTAATTCAAATAAATAGAACTTCAATAGCATTTTACTCATAAAAACCAATAACATTGAAATCGAGGAAAGTAGTGAAGCTACTATTACCTATGTAATAATATCGCATACTGATCCTAAGTAATAGATAAAATCTCACACCCTTAAAACCCATTGATAACTATAAGATGGTGGTATAATCAGAGTCAAGATAGAACTCCGGTCATCAGAAAACCTGCCATAGCCAACACCACTGCGAGATAGCTGCCCTTCAATTTTATACCAGCACTTCTGCCAAACCCTAACCCCACGATGCTGGGTCTTGGTGCAGCTTGAACCACTGGAGAGGCTGAAATCCCAATAAAACAGAGTAACAAACCCAAGTCAGAATTCAAGACCTGAATGGGAAAATCTAATCAAAATAACGAATTTATGAGCCTAGATGATATAGGAAAAAGACTAAAAACAAGAAAAGTCAATCTGATGGATAGTGATAGTTCATACTGTTTTTTAATTGCTAATTACTTTTGAAGGCCTCACTATATTAAATAGAGGGATTATACACAAATGTAAAGGTGGATCTTTTTTCATACCAGCGACTGTAGAGTTAGTAGCAGTTGAGTTGGAGTGTGACCCAAGTGAAACTTGAGAACTAGGTGAGCTAGGAGGCACCTGTACCCCTGCAACAAAACCACCAAAGAAGGAAAGGAAAAAATGATACCCAGTAAAATGCTAATATAATCATTTACACTTGACATAACAGAGTTGGACTCAGAGCAGAGATTTTACCTGGACAAGCATTGATGTCAATTTGAAGGCTGCAAAGAGCAGGGAGTTCAAACGCACGCGTGCTGTTAATAGGGAAAGAGCTCAACGTAGTGCCATTCAGCAAAATGCAAATGCAGTTTGGCTGCTGGCTATAGACTGTGTTGAGGTTGTTACAACATGATTGTGCAGGTGATTGGGCAGTGCCTTGCACAAATGGTGCACAAGCGGCCAGAGGAAGCAGTTGTGGGGCGCATTGAGATATGGTAGGGGTTGAGTTGGGGTTTTGTGAACGGGTAGATTGCGGAAGCGAAATGAGAAGGAGTAGAGTCAGAGAGGAAATGGCAAAAGGGTATTGAAGCGGAGAGTGAAGAGAAGCCATGTTGTGTCCTTATGTAGAAGAACTAGAGATTACACTAGAGATTATCAAGGCGTAAATAGTAGCATATGCATGTTTTGAGTGTGATTTGCTACATGCTTGGTGTGTGTTCTTCGGCATGCACTTCTTGCTCTCTTTCCCCAAAGTTGTAAATAGATGAATTATGTGCATGTAATTTTGATTGTTTGTTGCTACATACAAAGTGTGTGTTGTTCTGCATGTGATTCTTGCTCAAATTCCCAAACGAATGCATAACTAACATGCGCATTAAGCTCAATTTCTCAAATAAAGAAATTTTTGTTATTAGGAAACTAGCTAGCCTTGAAACTTTGCATGTGTATTACAAGTACAAAAAAAAAAAAAAAGCAAGAGAGAGAGAAATATCAAATTTCTAGTCATGGGTCATGATCTAAATTCAAGTCCTTAAATGATATGAAGTTAACTTTTCATAGTTTATGTGGGATAAGGAACTACCAACAATTTAAACATCTAATCAAAATAAGGTGTTAACATCCAATTAACCTTTAAGACAAGATTTAAAAAATTAATGTGATTGATCGATGTTCTACCTGTAAGTTCTGCCATTATAGGTAAAAATTGTAGATAAAGCATTATAGGAATCAATGATTTATATACTCATTGATTCCTAAAGCATAAAGTGTTTGCTGTGATTCAAAAAGTCCCCTGTACATATACCATTGGCCACAATTCCATGATTCTGTTTCTGTACGTCCATTTTGAAAGAGAAGTAAAAGAAAGGAAAAATGAGCAATAAAATTTTAAAGCCATTAATGAACTGAGCATTTTGTTAAGATCAGATTTCTGAATCAATTGGTTCAATTCTGTTGAACGATCAAACCTTTCCCTTTTTGTATTAATCAGTAGGTGAACTGAAGCCAAGCAGATTTAATGAATGTGGCTCGTTAGCTGCCCCACATATATCTAAGCATTCTTTTCTATTCTATTCCATATATGTTAATGGATTATGGTTTATCATTTTCATTGCCTTGGTTTGTGAAAGATCCACACAATAAAGTCATGTATCCGACTTGTTGGGTTAAGAAGAAGTTTGCTCGACTAAAAACTCACAAGGCCAATAGGTCGCTACGTCCTCGGCTCAGCTCTGCTTCTGCTAGAACCTTAGAAATACCTCTGGTTAGTCCCCTCCCTCACTCGCTCACTCGCTCACTCACTCTCTCACTGCTTTCGAACATATTATATGTAGATTTTGATGCTTAAATATTATAATGTAACATGAAAAATGTTAATATGATTGGGGTTCTATTGGAACTAGATCCAGGAAGTGGTTATAGCTGCTGATTTACGATGCACCAAGTGCCAGAAGAGCACAGCCGAGGTGATTTCAAATGTTGATGGTAAGAGTTTCTCAAATCCTTGATTGAGCTATTAAGTATGCATTATATGATTGGTATTGTTCTTGTTGATGTGGTTTGTACATTTAACTTTGCAGATGTGGAGTCCATAATGGTACATCTTTTAGACAAGAAGGTTACACTCACTCGTAAATCAGTCCGTAAAGGATCTCTAAGAAAAGTGCCTGCCTTCTGCAGAACCCTACCTCACAAAGCCTCATGGATTGCAAGATTTTCTTCCCGCCATCACCGTCTTTGATTGCATGAAAACCCTTTTGTATAACGAATTTTTGGATTTCCTCTGTGTATAATTACAGAGTATTTATTTTCTCTGGCGTGTATAAGTTGATCACATATATATAACCCTCTACCTTAAATAGCAGGATGCCAAAGCCTTTAGCTATGAATACTATTTCTGATGTTGGCTAAGATGTGTGAAACAATATATATGATTAATAGTTCCTGGCCCTGCAAGTAGAGTAAAGGTTTTTAATGTATCTAGTTAATACGTTGAAGAATACAAAATTCATCATTGGCTAATAAAATAAGTAATTGCTGTGCGTTTCCTGAAACCATTTTCTGCTTAATTTCAAAGCCACATTTCATTCACTAGATGCACAGAGATGCACAGAGAGAAATTTAGAGAAGAAAACAAAGGAGAGGGAATTTTGGAATCCCAAAAAGAATTCAATTCCTTGGAGTCAAATAAAATTTCCCATTTCACCTGGATGAAAGCTTCTTTTACCATTTGATAATTAAAAGGGTATTCAGAAAAGTGATGCCTTTGTGTTGGCATAGGCACCTCTGGAAACAAGAAAGGGGATGCTCTAGCTTGCTTAGTGCATGTGAGAATTGCAAATTAAACAATGCAAAGAAGTCAAGAATATAATGAGAAAATCCAATCCCATTGACAACCTCTACATATCTTTGCTTTGCATGGGAAGAATCAGATTCCAAGATGAATAGATGAACAGAACTCCATGAATCATCAGATAATTATAACCAGCTCATAATGATAGTCGATACTTCCTTTCTCATTAGTTTTCTATATTATCCCATGCACTATTGCCTTTTAATATCAACCTTTCTGTGTTGTCTATTCCACCACTTTGGATTCTGAAGCAAAGCAACAGTATTACATCTCTGATCTCTGATCAGGATTTCATGACAGACAAGGTAAGCTCTTGCTCCAATTGAATCAAAATGTCCAATATTTCAGTCTCTTTTTTGGGTCAGAATCAGAATTTCATTTCTAGCTAGCTAATATATTATCTGCATAATCTGATGATAATCATGTTCAGTTCTGCTGCATGCTGATGAGAATCAAAATTGACTGCAATGGTTGCTACAGAAAAGTGAGGAGAGCACTCCTTGATATGCGAGGTGAGAATTTCATTCATTGAAGCCCTCTTAAAAATGGATCAAAGTTCTGTAATTCTCTTCTCTAATCTCTCAATCTCATGCATATCTGTTTGTTTTTCTTCATGATTACATGAATATATATATATATATATATATATATGCAGGGTTGGAGACCCATATGATAGAAAAGAAGGAGTGCAGGGTGATGGTGTATGGTAGATTTAGTCCACAGGACGTAGCCATCAAGATAAGGAAGAAGACAAATCGCAGAGTTGAAATACTGGACATACAAGAGCTCATCAGCAACACCAACAATAATGGCGGCGATGATGACGAAAACCATGAGCAAAGCCAGAGACCTTTGATCAATTCTTGGAACCTGATATCCAATTACAACCAAGTTGAAACTTGTGTACAATCAGAAATATAATTGAACCAGGAACTCAATCCCGTTTAAAAATACAAGAGCTTGGAGTGTGTATGTATGTATAACTAGTTTCACATTAGTTTGTTGTGCGTTTTTATTTGAAATTAATGTAATGAGCATTTGAGGTCGCCAATTTTGGGACTTAGTCCGAGCACTGGTCAAATTTGCCAGCAAAATTGGCTGTATTTTTCTTAGCTACTTTTAAGGAAATTAAACTCCATACTCATTTGTGGCCAAAAAAAAAACTCCATACTTATTTCTAACCTACTATTTCATCCACATTCAATGCTTTGACTCGCTAATTTTTACTTTTAAGTCAATTGCATATGCAATGTAAATATAACAGTCCTCCTCCATACTATCAAACTCAAAGGAAGAGTATAAAAATTCTTAAAAGTTACATACCCCACATTCAAGTTCTACAATTTTAAAGTAATGTCCATCTTTTACATAAATGGTGTATACAACAGCCTAAAATGTATTTTTAAATGGTCCTTCATAGATTAAAAGAGTATTAAATAGTAGGCATGAAAAGTCCTGAGCATCTCCAAAAGACTCTAGTAAAATCACTCTTATAAGAGCATATTCATTCATTATTTGGTCCCCTTAAGAGCATCTCCAAAAGACTCTAGTAAAATCACTCTTCAAAATCATATTTGATGACCTATGTGGCCATTTGAAGAGTGATATTTGCTACTTAATATTTTTATTCTCCAAAAAACTCTTCTAATTTTAAAAATTTGTATATTTTTTATGCAATTAATTTTAAAGTTTAATTTATTTAATTGAAAAAATTTATCATTAGAGGAAAGAGAATGTAAATTGTATAGAAATTATAAACAGAATCAAATGTTATTAATATTTAAAGAGAGGAGAGAGGGTCCTTGATTTGAAGAGAGAGAAACTGAATTCTCAAATAAAGATTCATTTTGAAGAGTCTTTTGGAGCCCAAAATACCCTTCTCTCTCTTCAAAAAATGAAGAATTCTTCATTTGAATAGTCTTTTGGAGATGCTCTAATAATTCAAAATAATAGCCTAAAAAAGTTCTTAGCATATCTATTTGACTCCAATATTAAAAT
>QANT01005446.1:0-20436 GCA_003254885.1 Purshia tridentata
CCCCCCTCCCCTCCTCTCCCTCTTTTATCAACAGCTACCGAATTCAACACTTTTATATGATACTTAGTTCAGTGGTTGGACTTTTTGTGATGACCATATACCTAATACCAGTCACCCAAAAGTAACTTTTTACCACTGATTTTAAAGTAAACAGATATTTTGGCTGAAGAAAAGGCGTACACAGATGTATACAGTATTGATTAGCTGATAAAGTTTTGGTTTGATTTTGGGTAGTAAAACCAGAAGAAATTTCTAAATTAGCTCTCTCTCTCTCGCTCTCTATCCAGAGGCAATTATGCATTTGGCGGCGCAAACATTGGTCTGTACTCTCAAGAACCAGTTGTTAGGTACATTTCTGTCTTTTTACATCTTATCTTTCATTTCTCATTGATATTGTTTGTTATTGTGCTTGAGTGTTTGTCTTCTGATTTACATGTTGCAGGCCAGTATCTGATCATGGTGATTCCATAGTGGGGTATAATTTTCCTAATGCATCATATCCTGTTCAACAAGTTTCACAACCACCTATTTCCCAATTGGCAAACCAGGAGCCACATGCTTCCACTGTCGTGCAACCACCATTTTCTTCATTAAAGTCCCCTACACAGTTGGTTAGGATGCCTTTACGACAGACACAGAGTACACAGAGAAGTTCACAGTCTTCTCAAGTACCAGTCACTGACATCCAGAAACAGCATCTGACACAACCATCAGGGCAAATTATTGGGCGGCAGCAGAGTTCTCAGGTTAGTAGGGAACAATAATAAATGATTTTCAGGCTGCCAAAATGATTTCAGTGATTGAAGATGTCAGCCTTTGCAGGAATTGTTTGTGTATGGACTCTGTACAACTATAGGAATCATGTCTATCTTGTGAAACAATTAACTATCAAGCATGTTTGAGGGGTAACAACAGTGGCTCTAGTAACCTGTAAAAGTATTAAATAGGAGGACTTTAGTTTTTGCTGGAACTTTTGCATTGGTGGATACAAAATTATTATGAATGTATGTTGAATTGTTCTATGGTGGTTGTTATGTAATACATGAATGGTAGTGCAGACAATTTAACTAACAATAATGTTGGCACTTTGTGACTTGTGCAATTTTTTTTCTGCCATGCTGTGGTTGGTAACTGTGCAACTATGTTCACAAACTGGAAGCGATCCTCAGAAATTTTCTAGCAATTCTAGTTCAGCTGCAGTGCCTTCAAGTCATGAGATAGCAGCTCCTCTAGAGTGTGACTGGAGTGAACACATCTGCCCTGATGGACACAAGTATTATTATAATTGTGAAACTCGTGAAAGCATAGTATGTTTCGGCCTTTGATCATCTTCGTCATATGCTGTTTTTGATTTTTGGTACTAGAAGACATGATTACTGTCTTATTAAAAAAAAAAAAAGGAACATATGTTTAATGGCTATGATATCTGGTCTGCAGTGGGACAAGCCTGAGAAATTTGCTTTATTTGAGCAACAATTCCAGACGCAGACACAGCTGCAAAATCCTACTCACCATCTTCAATCTATGTCCTCGGTTATTTCTACGCAACAAGTTGTTCAAACACAGCAGTTACAGATTCAGACACCTGCCATCCATTGGACACTCCAACTTCAGAATCCTTCCTTAAATGCACCGGTTAGTATTCATTTTCTTGATATTTAATTTTTAAGGTGTTGGTTTTGCCATCATAGTATAATCAGGTGCCTCACATTGTTTCATTGAATAGTTAGGTACATTGTCTATGTTATGTGACTGTTTACTATTTGTAATATAATATTTTGATGTTGTATAATATCTAGCTTAAGCATTTTGCCTATAAAAATTTGCAGCTAGTCTAAGAATTACCCAAAAAGAAATGTGTGACCACTATACCAGCATTTTTTATATGGTCAAAACTGATTTACCTGCTTGTTTTTCTTTGGTCAAAACCATATACCAGCTTTGAGTGCAAAATTCAATTTGGTATTTTTCACGTGAGCAGTTTTATTTATATCATTAATTATTTAGGATTTTAGGTCCTGTTTAGCAATTCTGGAAGCACTCCATTAGAATATAGACTAACGTGGAATTGTCAATAATTTTCTGTGATTTTGTAGGAACTGGATCATGTGCAAATGCAGTCAGAGACAAGTCCTGTTGTTGGCCCAACCTGTGTTTGACAGGTATTGATTATGTAATTTAAAAACTTAACTGAGGCAATTGCCGGAGTACGTCTGCTTAGGAGTGGCTTTAAAAGTAATTCACAAAGTTCTAGTCATTTTTTCTTGTTCCATATGCACAATGGTCAATTTTCCCGTATTAAAGAAAAAAAATTCATGCAACCCATCCCAGTCCTTGGGAGGATTGAACCATCAGTTGGCTGTTGGTAGATTTCATTCCCCCTGCTCACATTTTTCTCAATTATTTTATTTTTTAAGTCCCTGTGATGAACTTAGATTGAAGAATGGCTAGTGCTAACTGAGGGCGACTACTGTGCAATGAATGCAATTGTGCGCAGGGGTCCCAATGTGGAACCATATTGTGTGAACACACCTTTTTCCCCCTCTAAAGTCAAGGTGCAAAAATTCTGCAAAGAGATGGTACTTCTTTCTCATTTCATTTTATCTGTGTATCTTATGTTGCATGAGCATAGAATGGTCAGTGAGGCTTAGCAAAGCGTGTAATCTATTAGACACAGGTAATGAAAGGTGGCTATCAATGCTTTGTGGTGTAGTGTTTAGTGTCATGCAATCAACTTGTTTACTGCCCGACGATGTACCCTAGACCAGTTATTTACATATTATGTAAAGATATATTTGTTTCAAAACAGAATGTTAAATCTTTGGCGCTGTGACGGCATTTGGCTGAAACAACATGACAGTACTTTACACAAAAGCTTTCATACCATATTGAACTGTTGTTCTCTACAGGTTTGATGTATGATGATTCAGATGGAGTTCTAATGCTGGATTTAGATCAATAATCATGGAGTTCTAATGCCGGATTTAACACGTGTTATTATATCCATCTGTTTGGTCAACCTTTGAGGTCCAATGTCACAATTTGGCCACTTTATACCCAAACCCAATGTCATAATTTGGCTTGCAATTTTTGTTGTCACTCCATTTACCATTTTGTTTTTGTGGGTCTCACATTTACTTTGTAGTTTACCCTGATTTAATTGGCTCTATAACTTAGCCATGGGCCGATAAAGCTGGTAGAGAACATGAGTCTCCGTGTATTATTCCATCATTAAGACCAAAGAATATCAAACCATATGTGCTGCATGTGACATATCGCAGAATATATCCCGTCCATTATTCAAGTTCAATGAATCAAATGTGGAGGGTGAATTTAATGGCGTAAAGGAGAAAAAAAAAGGCATTTATGATCAATAGGCTCAAGGTGGGTCGGCAGTGATATTGATTCTGGAGTTGTTTTTTCTTGTAGCATACGCATGCATAAATATTTGAGACAAGGCATTAGATTTGCCCCCAAATCTGCAAAATTGCAGCCCCTTTTTCTAGAAATGGCTCTTTTATATGTGTGGGATTCCCAGGAAGAGGAAAAGCAAAAGCCAACAAGGGGCTACCACATTAATTGTGGTCTGGATTTTGGGGAAACCCTAACCCTCAAAATCATGACGAGAGTAGGCAGTAGTACCGTCTCAGTGAAATCAATGCACATTCCTTCCAACAACAAAAACAAAGATGAAGGACAAACAAGGGGTCAGTCAGAAAAATTAAGGAACCCATTTTTCTGTACACCACCCAATCTTTATTTACATACATACCCAACCCAACCCCACCTTCTCTCCCCCGAAAAGAAAAAACAAAAAAAAGAACAATGATAATAATATATTAATATATTAATATATAGATGATGAAGTAAGAAAGTAGCTAGACCTAGTACCTGCATTATTGGATTAAAAAAAGAAGTCCATGTTACATGAGCAGTAATGATCATCATCATCGATCAGGACCATTTCTTAAACTCATAGCATCTGCACCTCTTTAAACAAAAAGTAGTCAGTAAGCTAAATCAGTACCTTATAATTAAGTAGCAAGGGAATCAGGGATCTGATCTCATCTGATGATCATCTACATATATATATATATTATATAATATCTACTCTTGCTTGAGCATATGGGAAGAGACAATGTCTTGAAGAAGGCCATGGTCCACTGTCAACAAAGCAGAAGCTGCTGCTGGGCTGAAAAACCGCCTCTCATGATGAAGAAAGCTGCTGCTGCTGCTGATGGTGGCAATATCTGCTGTTGATGAAGAAGAAGCAAAATTAAAGTAAGGTCCTGGTGATGAAAACGAGTTATCCACAAATGGTTGTTGATGGTGTTGATAGTGAGGTAGGGTTGATGATCTGATGGGCATTGGCATGGCAAAGGTGGTGTTAGTAGTAACAGTAGTAGGAGGAGTAGTAGTAGAGATGGGTAGTGGACGAGGCATTAGGGGGCTTGGGTGGGTATGTTGCCCTTCGTAAGTAGTCACAACAATGCTTGGATCATTGAAAGATCGCTCCACTCGCTTCTTTACATTACATGACGCACTGGTGCATCGATAGTAACTCCTACAACAACATCAGAAATCCAATTAATTAATTAACAAGAGCTAACAAGCTATCAATGCCATATATAATTAAATAAGTACCTGGGAAAGGGGCTGTTTTTTACAGCTTTTTGGCCGTACTTTCTCCATCTGTAGCCATCTTCCAGATGATCAACCTCGCTCTTTGTCATGAACGCGAATCTCGGCTCTCTCTGTCTCTTCTGATTTGTCTTCTTAGTTTTCACCCTAATTAATTCATCCCCATACACACACCCACACAAAAACTAATTAATTAATTTTACAAAAATCCCAAATTTTCATCAATTTCTGAATCAGTTCTCATCATATTGGGTTTCATGGTCTCTGACATATAAAACCCAAAATGACAGAAACCCCATCTTTTTGTTCTTCTGTTATGAAATGGGTCTCTCTCAAAATACAAAAATACTAAGCAAGAAATGAGAAGTACTCACCCTTTCTTGGCCTCCTCCTGTAGATTTTGTTCTTCTTCTTGGTCTGCTGCAGCTTTATCAGTGTGTTCCTCGTTCACTGCCTCACTAGATGCCGATGAAATCGACGAAGAGTTTGGTGTTGCAGGCTGCTGCTGCTGCTGATGCTGATGCTCACTCAAAGAGTAGTCAGAGCCGTGTTTTGCCATTATGGAACAAGTTGGAATATTATTGTTTGGAAGCACAGGCAGTATAGAATTAGATGGTGTCTCAGGCAAATAGTCAAACAGGGGATTGTTGTTAATGTTAGAACCAACATAGTAGTCATGGCCGCCGACACCCAAAAGCTCCATAAACCCTACGGAGCTCTTTTGATCTTCGCCTCCATACAACTCAAATATACCAATATTGCTGTTATCCTCCATCTTCAACATATGTTCATCTTTCTTCTCCATTGCTCACTCTTCAAAGACAGACTACTCTTCATCAAAGCCTACCTATATACTTTAGAGAGAGAGTGGGTAATTTTTGGCCTGGAGAGAGAGTAGGGTAGGGTTGATCTGATGGGCTTATAAAGTTTGAGAGAGAGAGAGAGAGAGAGAGAGAGAGAGAGAGTTTTGGGTTGGAAGAATTGCAAAGAAAGTGAGTGTTGGGTCGCTGTTTTGGGGGTTAGGAATGGTGAGGATTAAGAGGTTGGGCCTCAAAAATTGACCGGCAATTGCAGGTCAAGGTTTTGTACGGAATAGACAGACAAAGAGAGGCAGAAGCAGAGAGGGAGAGTGGCAAATTGAATGCATGGTTCCGACAAACTGTTCGAAGCTTTCAGTCTTCAAACTTGCACATTTGACCGCTCAACCCGTTTATAATGTGAACGGGATTTGGGTTATCATTACCACGTGACGTCCTTCTTACGCCTTTTAATCTAAATTATATTCCCTAATAATTTTTAAGCCTTCATTTAAAGGTTAATTTTATAAATAACTAAAAAATTATTAAAATATCTTGCATAAGATATTTTTCAAATAATAAATTTCTTAATAAAAGCTATATATTTACAAGCCAGTTCAATTATGAGCATTTGCATTATGCATTGTGAACGAGCATGGGAGCAAAGTAGATATTTACCCTTTTTAATTTAATGAAATTTTTATGGGATGGAATGAACCTTAAAAATTAATGAATTATTTGGGTCATCAAACAGCTGCATGTTGAGGACACATTTTTCTTAAGTGTGAATGTTCTCACATGAATATATGAACTCACCTCGGATCAAATAAGTGAATCCTCCAAAGATATTCGTTTTCTTTAATTGGTTTTCATATTTATTTTGTGCATTTTCTCCTTATTGTAATAACTTTATATTCTAGTACTGTGCGGAGGTGCGGCCTAATTAATTTGTTCTTACTTACTCATTCATTACGTACTGAAAGTCAATGCCAAGGAATATTAAATTAAATTTTAAATAATAAATATGGGAATGCAGTGGCATCTTATAATTGGTGCTGCAGGTGAAGTATGCATGATCAGGATATGTTATATTCCCATTAGAAATAATTAAGTATAATATTATTAATGGAATCGACTTAATTGTATAATATTACTACTTTACTTGAAGATAAGAGAAACTGAGAGATAGTTTCACACTTACACAGCAAAAAGGGTATATATTTTTTTGTAGAGAAAATGATTCCCACTTGTTGAACAAAACTAAAATAGTATGTAGAGAGCAGCTCTTTGACAGATTCAAGAACGTTAAAATAAGGAAATATATAGCACCAGAATAAGAGAGCTAGAGTTACTGGCCTAATAATTCAAACATAAAAGTTTAGGGTAGGAGAGATGATGAGAATTCTTAATTCAATTCATTGTACCAAATAAATGAAAAGAATATCAAACACTTTTTAGGGTGTGAAACCATGTGTTTTAAAAATGCATGGTTCTATATATGTATGCATGTCTTCCTCGCTTTGCTTTGCTTTGCTTTTTTATCTTGCACCGAATGAAAATCAAATTGAATCCCTAAAAAGAGAAAAGCAAAAGGGATACGATCGATCGATCTACCGTGATCAAAACTCAAAAGCCCAAGACACAATCGCCTTCCTACTTCTCTTTTCTCTTTTGTGTGTGCAAAGTTGACGCACGTGTGGCGTACACACGAGACACAAAGATAACATGCTGACACAATTTCCGTGTAACCCCAACTCACTTTTGCATGCCTCTAATTATGTTGTTCCCAACTTTTCTTGGTAAAACAATTAATCACTTCTTCTTTGAGGAACATATTTTGGGTAAAGAAGTTCATAGCCTTGCCTGTACTGTACCTACAATCTCATTGAACCCCAAGCGAACAAGAAAAAGAAATCATTGAATATATATATCATATATGGCTTGCCTTGCTAATCTTTTGGATATGTATCATTGGGTTGCTCTCACTCTCTCTCTCTCTCTCTGTGTCTGTGTCTGTGTACAAAGGTTGTGGCTAGCTAGCTGTTCATTTCGTACTGATGCACTCAACCATGCTGAGGTCACTGCTTTATGTGACCAATGTTTACTGCAAGAAACCATCATTGCAATACAACAAAGCGGTAGCTAGCTACCTATATGATTCTTCATGTTCATATAGAAAAATTAACAAGGATTATTCTTTTTCTATTCTAAAATTGTAGAAATTAAGATAAGAAAATCTTTGCTGCTGATGGATGGTCTGTATGAGTTTATTTGAAAAGTAAAAAGGTAAGTGGCATTCATTCATGTAGATGAAATCTTTACGCGGTTTTGGAATATTTTGGATTTCTTATAATACACGCTTTCGAGATCCTGCGTTCTTTTATCATATAGATTTTGTGTCTTCATTAGTGGGGGGGACGAGGGAGATGTATTTTTTATATGAGATCATTATAATAGACTAGTAGTCTACTAGATGATTGTAAATGTCTATTAAAATAATAATAAATAGTAGATGACTGTGACTGTGTTGACTAGTGTTGCTTCCTGTGTACGTTTGGGAGCTGCTCAAAAACAGACAAAACAAACAAACAAATACAATACGAATTAAATAAAAACTCTTTGTTTTCTTCTGAAAAGTCTCCTCCGTCCGTTACAAGCCCAAGTTCCGGACCCAGAGCCCAAGATTTGACCATTCTATTGCTCGCCACTCCATGCCACTTATCCCATTTTCTTATCCTCCAAACATTTTTTATTATTATTTTCACTTGATTTTATTACCAAAGAATTTGCATCAGATAAAAATACAACGGTAAACGGAGTAAATTCTATGTATAAAAATACTCGTAAATATGACTAATTTTATAATTCTTTAGCATACTCTAGTAAATTTTATTTTTATACTAGAGTTGAACCCTTTACATATATGTATAGTCATGAGTCATGACCATCAAAGATAATATATGTGGGATATCATTGGGTCCAATTATGATTAATGGTAGTTGCAGCAATTGTTGAAATAGTCTAATTTAAAAGACCATAAAATTATTTTTCTTTTATTCGAGTCTAATTCCTCATTTAATTAAAAAAAGTATAATTAAGGGTGGCATAGTGATTTGATAAGAATGAGTAGCTAGAGAAGGAAAGAATGACTAATTAACAGCCTCCATTATTGGCGGGTCATAAGCTAATTTGAAATTCCCGTAACTGTTGATTGGTATTTGGTCATGCTTTATTTCTTACTCGACCAAAACCGTTACTTTATTTGAATACAAAAGAGTCACAGTCACCCACTTGAATGTGACCAACAATTATTTTAAAAAATGAAACTAATTTAATTTATATTCTGAGGTTGTTCTAGAAGTTTGACATAATTGGGGTGTTTGAGATGTGTCTGAGTCGTGAATGGGAGTAGCTTTTGGTTGGTAGTCTTTTTGTGAGTCATCAGTCATAAGCTCATCTGCAATTTGCCAAATTCTAGGTGATCTAGATCGATGGATCAAGTCAAACCAAAACTATTCGGCTACATTTGTAAATGGGACTCTTGCTACAAAGTACAAACCATTGTGAGTTGGACATGGACCAAACTAGGCCCAAACCATGGTGGAACCAATATTCAAGTAACATGTTATGGGAAAACGACAATTAATTTGCAAAACAAATGTACTACTTTGGACAATATCAAATTTCAAAACCAGTCTGAACAACTAAGGCCCGTTATGCCACTAAAGCCCTTTTTAACTGCTCCAATTAATCAGTTGGTTTTACAAGCAGAGGAAGCTATGTCCAGGTTCACAAAGATAAAATACTTATATCCATGACCTCAAGTTTCTTTTTCACACAACAAAATGACAGCATGAATACCTGGACCTTTCAAACAAGCTTCTATGACTAATAAACCACAAGAAAACAGGAAGAATAATAAATAATAAATAAAAAACAAAGAATAATACTATTCTTTACACAAATAATAAATGAGTGTCTAGTCTTGATGATGATCAGAAGCTGCCAATGCCCGAACCATAATTTGCATTAGTCTGACTCTACTTTGCAAAGACAAAATGTAGTCAGCTGTCTCTCTGAAAAGCCCATCAAGGCCCATAGAATCATTAGTGTTTGGAATCAGTCTCTTCAATGTTCTCACCTTTCTTTCAATCCCAATATTGCTGCGCCTTAAAGTTGCACCTTGGAGGCCTGATCTCCTCCCCCTCTTCTTTATATTCCTTCTTGGTAATCTCTTCTTCTTCAAAACAACCCCACTACTTTTCTTAATCACCCTTTGTCTCATACCTTGGTTTTCCACTGCTTTGTTCTTGATCCACACTGCCCCATTTGTGTAGGACTCTCCCTTGTTTTCTTGGACCAGAACTTTCAAATCAAGGGAAACAACGAGAGGATGTTCTTGAGAACCCATATATATATGTTTGAAAAGTAGTTGGTTATTAATCTCAAACAAAGATAGATTAACCAGCTTTCCTCAAGATTAGTGCTCAAGGGTTTTTAGGTTAGCAGCTAGCTTTGGTTGTGTGAGATCAATGCAAACTGAACCCTATAGCACTGATGGCACAAAGGGGAGGTTTTTATATGGTACAAGTGATGAATTGGGTTGGCGGCCATTAAGGATTAATACAAATTAATTAAGGGCATAATGAGGGTAGGGACCACATGAGCACAATTTCATAGAAGGCCTCCAAGGGAATGGGGATATATATTAATTGAATGAGATGGTGCCAAGTGTCCGAATTGGTGTAGGTTGTTTGGTTTGGGCATGTTCTCCAACTTATGCACATGGAACCACATGATTGTTGGTTCAACACCTAAGCCCCCTAATGGCTTGAACCACCACCATTCATCACGCCCGGCCATCCCATTAAAAACACCCTGGATTATTCTTCTCCATCTCCCCACTTTCCAAATTCAATGCTTTAGATAATGTGAATTGGGGGGTCCTTAATTTCCTCATTCCAGCTCAATCAAACATAATTAACTAGGGTTCATGGTGGCTAGCCCATGTTTCCAAACAGGAAACCTATAATAATTAAAACTGTAAGCAATTAATTAAGTGGGAGTAGTACAAATGCAGTTAATTGGGTTGAGAATGGTGGACAAATTAGATCTTAATTTTGGGATAAGGTAGATTACTATGGTTCCGACATTCATGAACCCCAATTTCCATGATTGATGTCTAATGTACGTGTCTTAGAAAAAACAATTCCTAAAGCCATGTTTGTAACATGTCTGCATCATAGTAGCCCCACGAAACTTAAAACTCGGACAATCTTCCAGACAAAGATGCATGCATCTTCTGTCACTCCTACTTTCGGTGGAGATCATACGTACCAGGATTATTCAGATATCATATATTGGAGGATTAGTCCTTCATTTTTATTAATTCAGATATCATGAATAAAATTAATTCTCTCTTATAAGTTATAGGTGTGGTGGTTCACAATTATCCCCAGTATATGTAGTAGCTTATTAAGCATGGGCCACAGATCGAACATGTTGCACATGCATATGCACTTGATGCTAGTAATATATGTGCCCATATTATTAATTGCCCGAATTCTAACTTGTAAATATATATGCAACGTGGCGAAACTGAGAAGAAATGTTGCTACCTACTTAATTATAATTGAAATATATGGATAGGAATTAATGTACAGTGCATGTCCTGGATCTTCTTGTCATAATCCCTTTGGCTGGTGATTAATTAGTTAATAAACTCGGTTTGCTAAACAAACAAATATGACGGCTACCTATACATATGCACATGGACTATCCTAATTCATCTATATATATATATAGTCATTATTGATTGGTCGTTCTCTTGTAAGTTTTAACATGCAAGCATATATATACGTTGAACTTTGCATTATGTTTTTATTCGAAACTAGCTAGCTACATTGCTTGTTCACATGTCTCTATCCATCCCTGCAATTCTACACTATATATTGTGACAAACATCAGAACTAATATATTTTATGTTGAAATTTTCAGTGGACGGACATGGAAGCCTTCAGCATCCCAATAATTCTAAGCTCTTTAATTGCATGACAATGCATCTCGGTACCAATTGTCAATTAATTTTAGAATTAATATTTGTTTAAATTTCTATATGTTATTAAGTAGATATGATTCATGTAGGCATTTTAGGTCCAAGGGGTTTGTATATGGTGACGTTACACAAGTAAAGGCTTTTTACTTATAGATTAGATAATAAAAATAATATAGTTATGCTTGTTTTTTGGTGTATTTTGTTGGATTGTACAACTATGTAAAAAAATTTTGAAAATATACTTTAGAAAGTTTGACTATGTTACTTTTTTATTCTCTTACATTTTTACAGAAAATAGAGGCTTACATAGTAGGTAAATTATACATGTGTATGTGGTATGGGAAATGCTAGGGTGCCCTAAAATTTGTGTCCTAATTGTGCCCTAATAACATGTCATTTCCATGTAAAAATTCCACATCATCCCTACAGAATTTGTATAATCATCACAGATTCACAATCATGTGTGGATTTTCTAGGATATTCAAATAATCCAAGATTAATGCCAAGCACAGATAAACATTAAGAAAGATCGACTATTGGTAAAAAGGTAAACATAGAAGCAAAAAAAAAAACTACCAAGCTTAATTAATTACTAATTAGAGTAAAGGTCGCGTACTTTATTCAACATATCTTTGGTGAAGTGCGCCAAATATTTCCATATCTCTCATCTAAAAGCTCTTCTTCTTTTAATGCCAGATCGTACTGCTTCTGATTATAATGATGCCTGCAATATGTCCCATTAGCTTCGAAGGCCTTCACAAGCTTGAAGAACAACAACTTCATTGCCTTATCTCCATCCTCACAAGCTTTATAGTTCAAAAGAATTTGATGAGCTCTTGTTCTAAAATACCCAAACACAAAAGCCTCAAAATGCATAGGTGGGAACTTCAACATACGAATCATTGCTTCACAAGTTTGCATGAAAACCCTTTCGTTTAATTTTGAAGATTTCTCTTCTGCAGAGGGTTTAGTACCATACAGAACCAATTGTTCAATTGCAACAAGTGTTTCTAATATAGAGAGTTTTGGATTCTCTTCAAACCAAACGGTGCCGTTTCTGTTGAAGTTTGGACTCAAATCACGGCCATAAGAGTGGTAAAAGAGTTGGAGAGGCTGAGAAGGATAATTGCTTGGAATGAGTATGTCAAAGAAAAACAAGCCTTGGTGATATGGAGTGCCTTCTCTACCGACTATCAAAGCTCTAATAAGATAGAACCTTGAAGCATAAACCCTAACAAAAATTGAACGTGGGAGACTTTCCTTCAATATTTCGAATTCTTCTCGAATCCTTTTGCTTAGTGATGGTCCAATATAGAACGTCTTGTTGAGGAAGTGATGATCAAGAGGAGGGTAAGCAAGAATATCAAATTTGTTGAAGTGTTGGAACATCCTCTCAACCCCATCTTCTATTTCTTCAATTTCCCCATAAAACTTTGTTGCTGGAAATTTGGGGCTTTTCTCCAAAGCCTTCTTGTTCAATGGTTTGATTGACCAATAATTATCAACCCCATATTGACCACCTGCCATTATTCCTTTCTTCTCTTCATAAGGTTTTCTTGCATCCATTACAAATTCATGGCACTTGTGCACAATAACTGATACTTTTTCTGAAACTCATCCTTCACATCTTTAACATCTCTGAAATTCTTTTCTATTTCATCCATTTTTCCACTCTTTAACCTAATACAACAAATCTCAAAGATAAGCGTAAACACAAGAATTTACTTGGTTCACTCTAGTAATTCACGGGGCGATAACAATGATACACTAAATTCTCCAAACATTCGCTAAACAATCCTATATATGTAGGCTATGAATTCCTAGAAAAAGTATTGTTCAAGTAACAATGGCAAAACCAAAATCAAGTAAGAAACAAGTTACCAGAACTGTTCCTTTCTCGTAATTGAGTTGCGCCGTAACCCAATAACCTTAATAAAAAGCAACCCTTACGATGAGCATAGTTGTGTTGGAATTAAACCAAAGCTCTTAAGAGCTACAAACTCTTCTTTACAGGGCTCGGGATTTGAGCCCCAAATTTTAGTCTATAGCCGTAACCATTTATGGGTCAAATGTAGTTTTAGTCCATGTAAAACTGGCCCAAAGCTCCAAAGGCCTTTTATTGTCTCATCAAACTTGCTCATAAAACTAATCATTTAATCTAGATCAGGACTTGTATTCTTTTAGTTTATACTCTATTGCAAAATGATTAAAAAGATGGTCATTTATAATTGAATTAATCAAACTTTTTTTAATCACAGATTTCTCACTAAATTTTTCATATTCCACCATAATTACTACTGATCAAAATGAAATAACAGAATTATACACACTACAAACCGGATATAGAAAGATGCAGAAGCCCAAAAAAAAAAGATTGCTAAACATTAATCATCATGGGCCTCAACAGGCCCACTATCCTTTCAAGCCTCAGTTTTGAGAACAACTTTGATTGGGACTAATCATCATACATTGTGAAACAAAGTATATGATCCCATGATCCCATACCATTCATGTATATCAGAATAGCATTCATGCATGAATCATTATCTACTAATCTACCGGAAATCAAGTGACAAAATTATAGACCGAATTTGGGGGTCAAATGAAAAGACTTCTTGTTGACCTTCAAATCCACAAATTACGCGTCAGTTAATTAGTTAGTTAACTGACAGTTGGTCGGTTGGAATAGATGAAGGGAAAGTGGCCTGGTATTGGGCCGACCAAAAGATATGGATAATTCTGTTATTCTACAATACAAATACCTTTGAACGGCTCTTCACAAGCAAATGACTCATCACCTCCTACTTTAATTTGTTGCATATTCCCACCGGCTTCTTTTGATTTGGATTAACTAACTTTTGTTTGTTTCCCAGGAAATCCAGGTGTTTTAAGTCCACAATGACCAAATGGGTTTATATAACTTGTTGATTTTGTACAACATGGTCAACATATACACCGCACGGGTATTAGTGGTACCAAATTGTCAGGAAGTGTTCCTAAGAAAATTAAAACCAC
The DNA here is from genome assembly GCA_003254885.1 of Purshia tridentata. Taxonomy (NCBI): domain Eukaryota; kingdom Viridiplantae; phylum Streptophyta; class Magnoliopsida; order Rosales; family Rosaceae; genus Purshia; species Purshia tridentata. The sequence goes on from QANT01005446.1 coordinate 14,509, forward strand.
TTCTTTTAATCGATAATTTTTTATAATTTCTGTCAAATGAATAATCCCCTTGCTTAAGCGTATTAGAGAACTACCATTAATTCTTTACATGTGTAAAAAACTAACATGCCTTGAAAATTGTCCTTGGAATATTGCATATTTGCATATTAGGAATATAAACAACTTGTAGGTAAATAGCTGTTTTTATTCTTTTATATATACTTGTAAGTTGTTGGTAAACGTTTATTTGTTGTGTGGGAAGTGGTTCCATTTTTTAAGGAGCATATTCTTCCTTTTTATTATTTTGTTTTATATTTTTAAATTTAATAAATGGGATTTGGGTTTTACTTTTTTGTCCTTTACGAATTAGAATACTTTGTTGTAATATTTAAATTTATCTAGGGTATTTTTGGACTTCTAAACAGTTTTTCTGACGGGGAGTTTGCTTTATATATATATAATAGATAATATTTTAACATATTATCAGCATAAATGGGCAACTGATGGATGTACTTTGGACATTGGGCACAATTCGCTTTAAACCTTTAACACATTAATTTTCTAAATTTTTTAAAAAATAGGATTAGTTTTCTAATGAGCAAACTAAATTGGTTATTCAATGTCTGATTCAAGTTTTGTAGAGAAGACGGTCAAATGTTGTAGCTGCATGTGGCTGCATTTGCGGGTGAAATTTGGGTTTCTCTTCTATTAGCCCAAGTGTGCAGAGAAACCGTTCCTTGTCCACTAAAGCAATAAAAATAATAATCACAGGGATAAACGACCAAACTATAATATATTTTTGTTAGATTTGTAAAATAACAATAATTATAATAAGCAAAAGTAGAAGTATAAGGACTGCTACCTTTAGTACCACAATACAACTTCCGATTCATATCTTAATTTTTCTCAAGTCTTAAGCTTTAAGGTGTCATATGATCATATCATAGTCAAATTATCAACCGACACTTTATCAGCCGACAATCTCAAAAAGTGTAGACCTATCCATGCACTTTGGCTTCAAAAGAAATAGGATTAGCCACTACCTTAGTAGATATTTTCCCTCCGAAAAACCTCACAAAAAAGTAGGGAATATTTGGACTCACACTGATGTAGTGTCGGTCAACAACTCTCTGGTGCTTAAAATCAACAAATTTAGCTTTGAATTATTTTATAGAATGTTTGGTAGAAAGGTTAGTTTGAAATGTGAGAAATTCCAAGGCTGAACCATGAGCTTCTAACATCCTACATTAATTCCATAGAATCTTTATTCATTTTATTGACTGAGAATTAGTTTTGCCTCAACCATCGTCTCATAATTATTACAATCATGAAACAATTACTATGAATGATAACCTCATTTTTTATAGGTGTTGAATCGGTATGGTGATTTTACTATGATGGAACAATGTGTATTAGCCTATGTGGCCCAAAAATGAAGTCATTATGCCTCAAGAGTTACTTCCATTGATTCGTTTTGCCGTGGAAATGCAACCAAAACACATGCAGACAATATAAAATTGAGACAGTTAAAAGTTGCAATATAATCTTTAGGCACTTTACATTAATTTAGTAAAGAGATGCAGATACTGAGATACATTGTCCATGTGCAACTGTTAAGCGCTTAAAGTGCAACTGTTAAGCAAAGTTAATAATTATGATTTAATATCAAAATACAAAAAGCACATCAGAAATGCCAGCAGCTTCTTCAACCCAAGGAAGATTCAGGGTCAGTTTGCCATCACCGGACCACTCAAAAGCTACCTCAGCACCATTCAAATAACATTTCTTTGGAGACTCACTTGAGTAGGCCAAGAACTTGCCGCCACCTTTAACCTTCATCTTGGCACTGAGCTCAACTGCATTTTTGTACTCCAACTCTTGAAGGGTGCCTCCACTGTTGAACATGTTAGTAAGTCCAATTGGCGCAAATTTGATGCTGCGGCCGAGCTTTTTGATTGGCACGAAGCTGAAAAGCTCAAATGAGGATGGCTGGATGGTGATTTGAGTTGCATCAGATTTTGGGGTCATTAGGGAGAGTTCATCAGCCTGGTTGAGATACACCACATATTCCTCGGCCTTCCCCAGATGGGCTGCTTCTATCTTTTGGTCCCATTCAATTTCACAAACATGCAATGAACATGACATTGGCTTATAGCATTCTGAGTAGCCTTTGATTCTTTGATCTTTGGGGTCCCAACCAGCGCCTTGGCAGTTGAAAGCTCCAATCACACCACCAAACTGTGGAGTATGTAATAAATTGAGTATGTATGTTTTTCGACTAAACTTTTATATAGAATATAATATTCTTTTACCAAACAGTCTAGCATAAACTGTCATTTTGAATAATTAATTATATGGACACTTGTTTCTACGTATGATCCAAATTCACAATCTGACAACATGATATGCTAGATAAATTTTTTTTGTCACGGTACAGCAATACATTAAACTTGATGATGGAAACGTACCATGTTGAGGTTCCAAATTTTTAGAACAGTCTTGGTGTCAAATAAAGGGTTTCTGAAGAGGCAGTCCCTGGTTGGAAGGGCAAAATGCTGGCACTTGGGAATGGCACCGTCTGGGTAAACAAGCTTCTTAATGAGATCGAAATCATGGCCGGAGACTGAGTCGCTTACATATACTGGACCCCCGCAGATAGCCCTAGATCCTGCATGAAATTTGGCACATAGATGGTCTGATTGGAACATATCCCAATCAGGCTGTATCATCTGACCCATCCACATGCTGTTGTAGGCACAGTGGATCATATGAACACCTTGTAACCAGTAAACTCCCATAGGATCTCCATTTGGATCCTGGAACCAAAAATCATCACCTGCAACACAATGAATTGATCTCATTATGAATTTTACTGTTGTTCAAAATGAAATTATAGGTTGTACAGAAGAACAATTTATTTTGGACATTCTTACCAACTCTTCCCATAGAGATTTGCTTTGTCCCAAGGAAGAAGAAGTCATTGCACTGTTGCATGCTAGCAATAAGCCCAGTCCCTTTAAAGTTCTTCTGAACAGAATCACTCAATCCCTTGTAATAAGCCTTTGCAAGCTCCACACGACCTCCGTATTCCTCAGATATATATTCAAGCGTCTGTATATAATAAACATATGGACAATTAAAGTAAGAAATTGAATTTAGATAGTCAAAATAAGACATTAATATTATAAACTAATTAAAATTTTGATATGTAGACGACTTACATGAATAACATCCACTTTGACTCCTGTGATACCAACTTCAGAGAGGTAGGAGTGCATAGAGTCATACAAATTATTGGCTTGATCAGGATGAACAAGTCCAATCCCGCCCTCAACGATTTTCACCACAGCAAGATCATTCATCGTCCTGTCAAGTCCAGGAGAGACTTTGCAGGGAATGATCTTTGAATTGAGATGGGTTGAACCTGGCCTAACACCACCCCAGGCACCACAAAGAGCATGCCATACATATATATCATCCAAGCCTTTAAATTTGGTTCTCAAGTCCCTTGTGAAAGCCTTCATTCCATAGTTTTCAGCACTGCAAGAACAACTTCCACAGCCTTCAATAGAAGCACTGCTTTCTTCTCCACCACTTATCTCATTCAGCTCTTGCTTCAGCTTCTGAATCTTTGTTTCAAACTTGGACAAGTCTTTGACTCCAGATCGAATAGCCTTGTCCTGATCCTTCTCAGCATGCTCTATTTCGATTGCCTTGGCTATAAACAGCTTTGGCTTTTTGGGATCGAAAGAAGGAGCGTCAGGGCCCAACATTGACCCACCTCTGTACTTCCTGAACTTCTTGCACTCCTCAAACCTGTGAAGCCTAGCAGTCATTTGAGTCCCACCAAGAACTAGATTTTTGGCATCCTCATTCAGGTCCTCACCATCAAAATTGATGCTTTGCCAGCCATCATCGATGATGAGAAACCTCGGGGATACACCACCTTCAACAAATTCATTCACGCCATGCCAGACACCAACAGGTTCTACTGTTAAGTAGAAGGCATCCCAAGTGCACCAACCAAATTTGTCAACTATCTTTGGGACTGTTTTCTCTTCTATCAGCCTAAAGGTACTGAGATGGACCCTAAGAGCACCGTAGGCCTCTTTCATCAAGTTGTAGGGATTTTCAGAAGCATGAACATAAGCGATGGCATCAAATTTTGATCCTTTCACTTGGGTAGAACCACTCTCAGCACAGATCATGACATGATCATCTGTGCCAGGATGAATAGCAGACCTAAAATTTCCTTCAATAATGGGTATGATTATGACATAGGACTTGATTTCCGGGACATCTAAGAGCACCCATTGGGTTTCCATTTGCAAATTTGAGCCAGAATTTCCCACCCACATGGTAGACCACCATGTCTTGAACCTAAAGATGCTAAGAAAATCCCTGTTACTGAATTTTCCCAAGGAGTTTATCAACCTATCTGAGGGCTCCTTTTTGTTGAATCCAAGGAATCCGCCCTTGTGGGACAAGGAACGAACACGTTGGAGCAGAGGAAGTGGAGCATCAGAAGATTGGCAGATTGAATAGAAGTGATTGAAAGTAACATTGCTTGGAACTTCAGAGAGCAATGGAACACCTCTGACACTAAACTTCCCATTAGACAGATCAAAGTATTCGTCTAAAATCTCAGACCGGAAAACATTGATAATTGAATTAACAGGATCATTAGGAGGTGCCATGAGGAAAACAGAAAAAAGAAAAGATTACAATCACAACTTTAGAAGTTCTAAAACTTAAAGCTAGCTAAAAGAAGACCTTGGTTTGAACTTTGAAGGTAGAGTATAACAAAACCCTGACAGGAATTATATCTCTGCACTATGATTAGAATGTAACAATCTTTGATACACTTGTCTAATATAGGAGCTATAAAAGAGAGAACACAATTCACAAAGAAGATTGGCTTTGACACTAGCAGAAAACAAAGAAAGTAATGAATGAGAGTTGGAAGAGAGATTTACAAGGCTTTGTGAGTATAAAGAGTTTGAATACACATAAAGAAACGGGAAGGCTACGCAGGTATTTATAGACAGAGGTAACAGAAAATTGAAACGGGTGAGTGGAAAAGTTGGATAAAAAAAAAGAATCAACGAAGGTATGACCTATCCAGAAGAGGGAGTTGGTCGGTTGCTGTACAGTGATGGTTGGTCTCTGGGCTTCGAGACAACGTTATGCTCTTTCCTTTCTCCCTTTTGGTGCATGAAAAACAAACCGACTCAATGGAAAGTGACTGGAAGTCTACAACTACTGTTGCAAACCAGTCAGCGCAAGCAAACTGAAATTAATAATAAAAAATTTAAAATTGAAACATCCATGTATCATGATTCATGTTACATGTATGAATGAATATATGCATATAACTTGGCAAATTGATGAAATGTTCATCCACACATCACACATGTAAAGATGGAGTGGCAGGGGACGTAAGAAAACTGCAATTTTCTATTACATCAAAATAAATTGATAATTTGTATTTAAAGAGTGATTTTTTGAATAATTATTAATTTATTTAATAACAATTATATAATTAAATAATTTTTGGTTGAGTAATTTTTTTATAGAAATAATATTTAATATGTGATAAAAAAATAAATAGTTCTAATTATGAGCCAATATTGAGAAAATAGTGTCACCCAAATATGTATTATCCTATCAAAACTGCTAATTCAACACGGATATGGATCAAGTTGACACACCCCCATATCTTAATTTTAATGACCCCACAAATCTACGAGTGAGATGTGATGACTTGAGAGAGGGATCGCGAATGGGACCGGTAGGAGAGCTTTTTACAAGTTACAACTAACATTCAACCTTATTGAGGANTATTGAGGAATTTTGATTCTTTTTCCATTTTGCTTTTGGTCGAACTTTCACGACGGATTGAGGCTCTTAATCGCCTTGTGGCCAACTTCACAAAATCTCATCTAACAT
>QANT01005447.1:0-16278 GCA_003254885.1 Purshia tridentata
TTAAAGGTTTTCGGGATTTTATTTGAAAAGTAAAATGTTTTGGAGGTTTTCGAATTTTAAAGTTGGGGGCAAAAGTTGACTTTTTGCTCGAGCAAAGTTTTCGCGTTGACCTTGGGTTCGTTGGAAAGGTCTCATTCTCACGAGTTCGTAGACACGTAGCAAGCGTCAAACGGAGCTACGGTTTGGAAGTTACAAACGTGTGAAGAGAGGGACAAATTTATAATTTTGAAAAAGTTGTTTTAAAAGCCCAAAACCCTAGAAAATTCCACACTTTCTCTCTCCTCTCTCCTGCAAGCTTCTCTCTCTCACGCGAGTTCTCTCCAGCCGCGCCTTTCGCCGGCACGTGGGGGTGCGTCCGGCGGCGGCTGAAGCTGATCTTTGGCTTGCCGAGCTCACCTCTTCCCCCTCTTGCTTCCTGTAGCCACCATCTAGCCTAGAAATGCACAGAAAGAGAGACCCAAATCGCCCACCGTGGGTGATCGGCGGCGATCGTGGCGATTCCGGCGACGACGCGACCTCCCACCTGCCCAGATCTGTTCCTCTCGTCGAGCCCAGGGTGTTGGTGGGTTCAATTGAACCGTTGGACCGCCGTGGACGGCGGATCGAGTGTGGGTGTGCCGACGGCTTTCCGGCCATTTTTCCTCCTTTTCCGGCCACTTCTGAGCTTCGACCCAGGTTTGAGAATCGATCCTCTCAACCTCCTCTACCTAACTATATCGTCCGTTTTTGACGTTAGAGAGTTTGACTTTTGGCAGGTCGACCACCCTTTGACCACCCCGGGTCCCGCCGTGTGTGGTGGTTCCAGTGATCGTTTCCTTGGTTTTTGGCCTTGGGCCAACCATCCGAGCCTGTGGGTGAGTTCTCTGAACTTTTTGTGTGTTTTCCGGGGCCGGGCAGCCACCGTACGTGGTGGTTCCCTCCCGTTTCAGTTGGTTAGAAGGCCGGTTATGAACTCTGTCTTGTCTTGCTTGGTTGTCTGGTCTTAAGAGGTACGCTTGGAACGAGAATTTGTATTCCCGATGCCGTTGTGCTGCCGGATTTTAGAATCCAAGCAAAGGAGCCACGAAGGGCGGTTCGGTCTTTTCGTGCGGAACACTGTGAGTGAACCTAAGTTTAATTATTTCTAGCTCAGTTACTTGTTTGCTTGGTTTGCTTGGTGTTTGTTTGCTAGTTAATGGAGGGTACGGAATTAGGATTGGAATCCCGACGGTTTAAGGATTATTTGAGATTAAAGAATTAAGTAAGGTTTGGAGTTTTAGTGAGGACTAAGTAAGGATCCGTGGTTTGTTGAGGATTAATGGGTCCAGGTGGGGACTTTGATTAGGATTGGGATTTCCGAGGGTTTAAGGTTATTTTCTTTTAGGGTGGTTCATACCGTGAGCTAGTGTGAGTTTTGGTTTTTGGAAACTGACTTTGGGAACTTATTTTATTCTTGGCTAAATTTGAAAGTTTGATTTTACTTATCAGCTTATTGTAACGTTTCGTCCCTTGAGAAATGAGTTAATTTTTAAGTTCGAGTTTTGGTTAATTTTCTCGTTATATCAAAAAGGTTTTGAACCTGGTTTTTGGTGATTTGAAATGGAAATATTCTTTTTCGAATTGGTACTGTTTTCAAAGCACCCAATTGGTACTCGTTCAGCTTCTCAGATTACATAAGGTCTTTGGGATCCATCACGGCACACACGTAGGCTTTGGGCCGTGTGTCGGGATGCCTTGCCCTTTGGGGGTAGCCCTGCATGCACGTACGGCAGTTTGTTGGCCCTGCATGTGTATGACAGACTCCGGCTCTGCACATGTACGGCACGATTATTGGCCCTGCATGCGTACGGCAGGCTGTGGGCCCTGCGCATGTACGGCAGGTTAGCTGGACGTGGATTGGGTGACGGTTTTCTTATCTTGTCAGTTTACAGATTGTTTTGATTATTAAATTATAGTTCTTGACTTTGATCAGATTTGTTGATTTCTAAAAGAGTTTGCAAAATGGATTTCAAACGCGGATTTTCACATAGAGTTTTTAGTGGATTTTATGAAATGCTTTAAAGCTGGGGAATCTCAAAGCGTGACAGTGAGGCGTTGAGAACTGTTGAATTTAAAGGATTAGGCAAGAATTGGTTGCCGTGGTTTGAGTAATAGAGGTTATTTGAGGTCAAGGGTTTAAGTGAAGGTTTGATTCTAAGTTATTGGGAAAGTTAGTTGGTTTCTAGGTGTTGAGCTTGAGGTGTAATTTAAGGAATCTATTTGAGGATAGTGGAAGATTCAGTTGAGATTGAGAATCTGTGAAGTTAGGAATTCTTTATCTTTAGTGCTAAGGGTTTAATTCCGTTATTTGAGGATATATGAGTATTATGGGCTTTAGTAGATTTGATTGGTCTAGAGGATTTGGTGATCAGGTTCAAGATTGTGATTTGATTATTTTACTGATTTATTATTTTGAGGTTTCTGGTTAGTTTTCACTCATACGAGCTCTAGTGAGCTTACCGGGTTTGTGTGTAAACCCGGTGCACCTGTGGTTGGGTGCAGGGTTTGGTTTTGCAGGTTAAGCAGGCTGAGGTGGCAGTGGAGAGAAGACGAGGCAGTGGGACCAACAGCATTTCAAACTTGATTTTACAGTTTGATTTTCATGTAAAAGGTTTTACAGCTTGTTTTTATAAACGTGCTTTTGTAACTTACAGTGGTTTCAGTAAATTATTTTATATTCATGGCTCACAGTTTCAGAAAAAGGGGCCCACAGTTTCAGGAAACAGTTACAGTTTGCAGTTTTCAGCAGTTTTTCACGTGCCCGAGGGTTGGGGCGTGACACCTTGTGTGGTGGTTCCCGCCCGTTTCAGTAGTTTGTCAGCCTGTTTGTGAACTTTGTGTGTTTGTTGGTTGTCTGGTCTTAACAGGCACCTTGGCATGGGAATTTGTATTTTCGATGCCGTTGTGCTGCCGAATTTTAAAATCCGAGCTAGGGAGCCATGAAGGGCAGTTTGGTTCCACGTGGTCACTGTGAGTGAAATTAAGTTTAGTTGTTGTGAGTGAACTTAAGTTCAGTTAATTTCAATTCAGTTACTTATTTGCTTGCTTTGTGTGCTTGGTTGCTGTTTGCTAGTTAAGTGGGTACAGATTAGGATTGGAAATTTTGAAGGTTATTTGAGATTGTTTTGAGAATTGAGTTTTTAAGTTGGTACTTAAAGGATGTTGAGGATTCTAAGTTATTAGAGGATCTAGTTGGATTCCAAGTAAGGATCTTGTGGATTAATTCGAGGTGATTTTCAGCTTAAAGGATTAATTGAGGTTTACTTGAGGTTTTTGATTGCTGGTGATTACGATTCAAGGCTTAAGGTGGTTCATTTATTTGATTATTTTACTGAATTTCTAATTTAAAGGTTACAATTAGTTCACTCATGCGAGCTCTAGTGGGCTTACCAGGTTTGTGTTTAAACCCGGTGCACCTTTGGTTAAGTGCAAAGTTTGTTTTGTAGGTTACGCAGGCTGAGGAGACGGTGGAGAGAAGACGAGGCAGTGGGACCACTAGCGTTTTAGAAACTTTGTTTTTACAGTTTGGTTTTATATAAATGTTTTTGTAAATTGCAGTTGTTTTGAATAAAGGTTTATTATTCATGGCTCACAGTTTTAGGAAAAAGGTTTCAGTTTTCAGTTGTTTTCCACGTCCCCGAGGGTCAGGGCGTGATAGAATGGTATCAGAGCTAGACTGGCCGGAAGTGTGTGGATTGTGTAATGACCCGTACATTTCTAAGTAATTTTTAATTGGGCTCAGAGTTGACTTTTGATTTGAACGAGATTTTAAAATTGACCTTGGGTCCGTTAAGAAGGTCTCGAGCTTGCGAGTTTGTTGACATGTGGCATGTCCCGTTTGGATGTACGGTTAGAAAGTTATGAACGTGGCAAGATGCCAAAAGTTGACTTTTTAAATTACTCGGTTTTCAGATTTGACTTTGACATGGTTGTGTAAAGCTCGACTCCACGAGTTCGTAGACATGCAGTTGCATCGTTTGGAGTTACGATTTGAGAAATACGAAGGTTTAAAATGAGGGGCAAACTTGTAAATTTGGTAAAGTGGTTTTTAATTTCCAAAAATTTCTGGAAATTTATCTCTCCTTTTTATCCCTCTCATGCGCAGCCAGCCTCCCAGACCCGAGCGCCACTTTCTTCTTCTCCTCCTCTCACTTGCGCGCTACCCACCCAGCCCATTTTTGGCCGGCCCAGACCCCACAGGCGACTCCCCAGCCACAGACCATCCTTCCCCTGCCTCCCCCATGCCGGCAGCGTCCCCTAAAGTCGCAAACCAGGCCGGAGAAGACCAGTTCAGTCGCTCCTTCTTCGTGAAGTTCTGGCCAGTTTTTTGGCATTATTCCACCTAAATTTTGATTGAAGGCGACAATCCTAAAGCTCAAGCGATTCAATGGAGGATCGAAGCTAGATATGTCACTGTGAGTGGACTTTGATTTTATTGAAGTTTATTGAATTTTAAATGTGATTTCTGTGTTGAACTAGTTATGAATTTTTAATTATAGAAATTGATTTTAGGAATTTATTTATTCTTGAATAAGTTTGAAGGATTGATTTTACTTATCAGTATATGGTAACTATTGGTTCTTTGGGAATTGATTTGATTTGTAAATTTCGAGTTTTGGTTATTATTTTTCTCGTCTAATCTAAAATGGTTTTGAAATTGATTTATATGGTTTGGATTTTCAAGCACCCCATTGGTATCCAGTTCAGCGTATCAGTTCAGATAGGTCTTTAGGACCCATCACGGCACACATGTAGGTTTTGGGCCATGTGCCGGGATACCCTGCCCTTGGGGAGTGACCCTGCATGCACGTATGGCAGATTATTGGCCTTGCATGCGTACGGCAGGTTGTGGGCCTTGCGCATGTATGGCAGGATTATTGGCCCTGCATGCGTATGGCAAGTTGTGGGCCCTGCGCATGTAGGGCAAGTTTGCTGGGTATTAGATTGGGTGAGAGTGTTCTTTTTCATATTAGTCTACAAAGAAAAATTCTTAGTTGATATAGATTATAGTTCCTATTTGATATTTTTGGAGCTTGACCCGTTTTATTTATTTATCAGAGATTTCGGAATGGATTTTCAGATGCCAATTTTGCATAAAGTTTCAGTGCATTTTATGAAAATGATTTAAAACTGGGGATTTCAAAGAGTGTTTGTGAGATCTTGGAAGAAACTTGAATTTAAAGGATTTTCAATGCATATTTTTGATTCATGTCCACTCACTGATTTTATCTCGTTTGTTTTTTTTTTCGTATTGTTAAACTTTTCCCCAGGTATAGGAGGTCGCTGAGGTCGGACCATACCACATCGAGGCAGAAGCTCTTTCCTTTAAGTTTATTTCCCCAAGTTGGTTTTTATCTTATTGTTGTAAACTCAAATTTGATATGCTCTGAGAAAGTTATAATGGATTTGAGTTCTTGGGTTTTTGTTGAGATTATGAATTTGGTTGGAGGTCATTTTTTGTGTTTGTTTGAAATGCTTTCGCAGGTCGTATAAAAAAAAAAGGGGTTAGTCCAATTTCAGGGGATGTTCTGCCGAATTTTTGATAAGATTTTCCTTGGTATTGGATTCCCGCAGGATCACTCTGAGCTTCCGGGGTGGAGTTCGGGGTCGGTCCTATCAGATTGCAAGACCCAGGGACCAAGACCCTGATGTGGGCAGCTGCGGGGCAGTGGCAAGCTACTAGGTGAGGTGAACTGAGTGATCCCACACCGCCTGGAGCTGGAAAGGTGATGTTACTGAGGAAAGAAAATAAGGGAAAAACCACAGTTTCAGCAAAGCCAGTTTGAAAAAGAATTGAATTTTCAAAGTATTTTCAGAAAAGTATTTCGGTGTGAGCCATGAAAATTGTTTGAGAACGTTTTAGAAGTGTCCCTTGCACTGCTATCGTCTCTCCTGCTCCTCAGCAAGCTCAGAAGAGTTGAAGTGGTTTAGGAAAAGTTTGACAGTTGGTGAAGTTGTTCACTGAGAACAGAGTTAGCTTGGTTAAGGTAAAAGGGGAACTTGGCGGGTTAACAGTTTTACCCTAGCGAGTTTAGTTTACGAGGTAGCAGAGTTACCGAGGAAGTAGCTAGGTGGGACCTAGGCTATGGTTTTGCAGACGTTCAGGTCTACTTTAGTGCTTTTCTCGAGTTTTAGGCCACTTTTGACCAGCTTACCCGTTAGTTGTCGTTGGCTTTCGACGTTGTATAGAGTTGCGCAGCGAAAGCGTGGTGGAAGTTCAGAAAAAGCAGAATCAAGAGTTGTCAAAAGTTGTGGCAAGGCAGCTACTCGAAGGAAGTGAAGACCTTGCGGGTCGTACTTGAAGGTTTCGGAGTTCAGTTGCGAGAAGAACACTACAGGCTCGTTGCCGCTAGTTATTTAGTCAAGGCTTACGTGTTTGTTTGCTTGGTTGTGTTAGTACTCAGTTTTTCAGAAGGTTTTGAAAAGGGTTTCAGTTTTGAAAAGGGTTTTTGGTTTTAAAAGAAAAAGTTTGAAAGAGTTTTCAGTTTGGACTTGTTGCTTGTGCTTGTTTGCTTGTGATTGTGAGAAGTCACTTTTCTTGCTACTTACCCTTGGGAATTTTGAGGATGAAATTCTTTTAATGGGGTAGGTTGTAAGACCCCGTACCTTTCTAAGGTTTGTTTAAAAAGCTTTTAAAGAATTTTTGGGATTTTAGTTGAGAAGTAAAATGTTTTGGGCCTTTTTCTAATTTTACGTTTGATTTTAAACTTGGGGTCAGAGTTGACTTTTAGTTCGAGGAAAATTTTTGTGTTGACTTTAGGTTCATTAGAAAGGCCTTGTTCTCACGAGTTCGTAGACACGAAGCACGCGTCAAACGGATCTACGGTTTGGAAGTTACGAACGTGTGAAGAGAGGGGCAAACTTGTAATTTTAGAAAAGTTGGTTTTAAAAGGGGCAAAAGTCAAAGTTTCTCTCAGTTTTCTCTCTCCTTTTTCCCACACCCTCTCTCTCTCGCGAATTTCCCTCCAGTTGCCACTGTCACCGGCGCATGAGAGCGCGTCTGGTGGCCTCTAAAGCTGGTCTTTGGCTCGCCGTACTCGCGCCTCCCTCCTCCACCTTCCCTTGGCCACCGCTCAGCTCAAAAACTCTCGAAATGAGAGCCCTAGTTCGCGCACAGTGGGAGATCAGCGGCAATCACAGCGTTTCTGGCGACTTCGAGGTTCAGCGACTGCCCAGACCTTCTCTCCTCGTCTAGCCCAACTGGTTGGTGGGTTCGATTTAGCCGTTGGACCGCTGTGGGCGGCGGATCGACGTTGGGTAGGCCGGCGGCTTTTTGGCCATTTTCTTCGTTTTCCAGCCATTTTTGAGCTTCGATCCAGGTTTGAGAATTGGTCCTCTCAACCTTCTCTACGTGACTGTGTAGTCCGTTTTTGCTAAAAGTGAGATTGGTTTTTGACAGGTTGACCACCCATTGACCACCACGGGTCCCACCACCTGGGGTGGTTCCAGCAACCCGTTTTCTGTGTTTTTGGCCTCGGGCCAATCACTCAAAATTGTGGGTGAGCTTCTTTGACCTTTTAAGTGTGATTTCCGAGGTTGGGCAGCCACCGTGTGTGGTGGTAGCCACCCTTAAGACAGTTGAATAGCCTATTTGTGAATTCTGTGGTGATTACTTGGACTGTCTGGTCTTAGCAGGGATGCTGTTGTGCTACTAGATTTTAGAATCCGAGCAAAGGGAGCCACGAAGGGTAGTTCGGTCTTTTTGTGTGGTCATTGTGAGTGAATTTAAGTTCGTTTAATTCTAGTTTAGTTACTTGTTTAGATGGTTTGCTTGTTTGCTAGTTGCTAGTTAAGTGGGTACTGATTAGGTTTGGAATTTCTAAAGGTTATTTGAGGTTAAAGGATTAAGTGAGTTTTGAGTCTCAGTTGTTATTATTGAGGATTAGGGAATTACAAGGGATTTGAATCGAAGGTTTAAAGGTTGATTTGAGGATTATCGCTGTACTTGGGGTGAATTTCAGCTTAAGAGTTAATTGGAGGTAAAGTGAGGTTATCTGATCGTTGATTTGATTGGTGATTTGTGGATTTTGTGATTTGAGGCTCAGGTTGGTTTTACTTTGTTTATCATATTGAATTGTTAATTGAGAAATTCTCAGATTATTTCTGAAAGATTGATTTTCCTGTTGAGGTTACAGTTAGTTTTCACTCATACGAGCTCTAGTGAGTTTACTGTGTTTGTGTTTAAACCCGGTGCACCTTTGGTTAGGTGCAGGATTTATTTTGCAGGTTAAACAGGCTGAGGAGGCAATGGAGAGAAGACGAGGCAGTGGGACAACCAGTGTTTTAGAAACTTATTTTACACTTTGGGTTTTTGTAAATGTTGTTTTTGTAAATTACAGTTGTTTTGAAATAAAGGTTTTATATTCATGGCTCACTGTTTCAGGAAAAGGGATCACAGTTTCAATTTTCAGTTGTTTTTCACATGCTCGAGGGTCGGGGCGTGACAGTCACCGGCGCGTGGGGGCACGTCCGGCTGCGGCTGGGCTCGGGGTTGGGCTGGCCGTGCTCGCCTGCCTCTCTTCTTTCTTCCCCTGGTGGCGCTTTCCCCTGAAACAGCTCGGAACGAGAGAAGCAACTCGCGCGCAGCAGAGTCACCGACGTCGATTACAGCATTTCTGGCGACTTCGAGGCTCAGCGACCGTCCAGACCTTCTCTCCTCATCGAGCCTGTCACGGTGGTGTCCTCCGATCGTTCATCGTAGCTCTGTAGGCGGCGGATCGAAGGTGGGTGTGCCAATGGCTTCTCCGGCCTTTTTCTCCCTTTTCCAGCCACTTGTGAGCTTCGACCCAGGTTTGAGTTTTCGTCCACTCGACCTCCTCTATGTGTCTATGTAGCCTATTTTTGATGTTAGAGGTTTTGGTTTTTGGCAAGTTGACCACCCGTTGACCACCGCGGGTCCTGCCGCATGTGGTGGTTCCAGCGACCTGTTTTCTTGGTTTTTGGCCTCGGGCCAATCACCTAAACTCGTGGGTGAGCTTCTTTGACTTTTGAGTGTTTTCCGGGGCAGGGCAGCCACCTTGTGTGGTGGTTCCCGCCCATTTCAGTAGTTTGTCAGCCTGTTTGTGAACTTTGTGGTGTTTGTTAGTTGTCTGGTCTTAACAGGTACCTTGGCATGGGAATTTATATTTCCAATGCCGTTGTGCTGCCAAATTTTAGAATTCGAGCAAGGGAGCCACGAAGGGCAGTTCGGTTCCTCGTGGTCACTATGAGTGAAATTAGTATTAGTTTTGTGAGTGAAATTAAGTTTAGTTGTTGTGAGTGAACTTAAGTTCAGTTAATTTCAGTTCAGTTACTTGTTTGCTAGCTTTGTGTACTTGGTTGTTGTTTGCTAGTTAAGTGGGTACGGATTAGGATTGGAAATTCGGGAGGTTATTTGAGATTGTTTTGGGAATTGAGGTTTAAGTTGGTACTTAAAGGATGTTGAGAATTCTAAGTTATTGGAAGAACTAGTTGGATTCCAAGTAAAGATCTTGTGGATTGATTCGAGGTGATTTTCAGCTTAAAGGATTAATTGAGGTTTACTTGAAGTTTTTGATCACTGGTGATTACGATTCGAGGCTTAAGGTGGTACATTTATTTGATTATTTTACTGAATTTCTAATTTAAAGGTTACAGTTAGTTTGACTCATACTAGCTCTAGTGGGCTTACCGGGTTTGTGTTTAAACCCGGTGCACATTTGGTTAGGTGTAGGGTTTGTTTTGCAGGTTACGCAGGCTAAGGAGACGGTAGATAGAAGACGAGGCAGTGGAACCACCAGCTTTTTAGAAACTTTGTTCTTACAATTTGGTTTTATATAAATGTTTTTGTAAATTACAGTTTTTTTGAATAAAGGTTAATTATTCATGGCTCATAGTTTCAGGAAAAAGGTTTCAGTTTTCAGTTGTTTTTCACATGCCTGAGGGTCGGAGCGTGATAGATAATGAGATCTAGGTTCTACAAATCAACCGGTTAGGACTAGGAAACAAATGAACAAGGAAGTTACTCATGTTTATTATGTGTCCATTGTAGAATCCAAAAATGTCAAAGAAGCACCAAATCATAAGGGATGAGTTAGTGCAATGCACGAAGAATTTGGGAATGTGGACTCAAATTTCATGCATCTTTTGAATACATTTATATCTGTTCGACTAGTCCTTTTCATTGGTCAGATGATTATTTTTCTACACATGTGGACTACCACATGCACTTTCACCATTTAAGTAAAGTCACATGCTTGGCACGTGTTTGGGCTATCATTTTCTCACTTAAATGGAGTATTTTCTATTTGATTAATAAAAAATACATCAAATCTTTCACTCTCGTTAAATGAATGGCCAGCCCCATTTATTTTTCACATTACTTTCACTATTCATCATCTTCCTTGTTGATCCATTTCCTAAAATGAATATTTTTAACAATGACACTGCCCATTTTGATTCATAGTCATCCTAAGATTCCTTTCTAAGGATAACCCGATTGTGGGCTATTTTGGCTGCTTGTTAAGAACCTATTGTGGGCTGCCACATATCATGGGTTGTTGTGAATTGAGATCGTGGCTATACCTAGGTGAGCGGTGTCATTCTTTGGATGCACTCTATTCTGCGTATTTTTGGTTAGATATTTTCTTAAGAGCATTTTGTTTTTTTTTTTGTGTTCTTGATTTCAAGCACGAATAAGTTTTGAAACTCCAAAATAATTATTTTTTTTTAACTTGTTTTCTTCTTGCTAAAAATCCAAAAGTGTTAGGATATGTCTTTATTTTCCTTAGTTTTATAAATATTCTCGTATAGATTTTTAGGCTCAGGATTCTCTATTAGCCTCTTCAAGTCTTTATAGATTGAGGAGATTGATTTTTTAAAAATCCGTACTTTATTTCATTCATAATCTTCATTGATTACACTATGGGTATTTTATTTGGTGCCATAAGGTGATTGAACTTGGAGTTGCAGCTGCCATTTACATGCTTGACTGAAAGCTTTGCCTTTGAAGATTGCACAAGGGGTAATGAGCTATCACTTAGAGTTAGGTCTATGTGTTTGAGCTTGTGATGTGTGTTACACTTGTATTGAACCCTCACTATAGTGTATCTCCTAATCATTTGTTTATTGTGACATGTTCGAACCTCGGGCACTTGAAAAATATATAACAGTTTAATTTAAACCTTTTCTTAATGAGCCATGTTTCGAAAAATATAATAAATACGTACATTTCACTTAAAGTTATTCAAAACCATCGTGTAAAAATAATTAAATAAATTCCTTGTAATCCTATTGCCTCGTTTTCTTTGCATTGTCTTTTCAGTCTGTTTAACCTGCAAAACATAATCCTACATCACAACCATAGTGTATTAGATTTAAACACAAACTCGGTGAACTCACTAGAGCTCATATGAGTGATTGGACTTTAACCAACTTAACTGGAAACCTCAAATAATAATCAACTTCAATAATTCCTCAATTTATCATTAATCAAGCATCAATAAAATAATAATCCCCAAATTAACCACGTAATCCTCAAATAGTAATTATAAATTATCAAGATCCATATAAATAATCCATATTATACTCCACTAATTCTCCTCATCATACAATACCTCAATAATCATCAATATCCATATATCTCAATTAATCTCTCAAGCTAAAAATAACCTTAATTTAATCTCAGAATATCAAAACCTATACTGTACCCACTTTTTTTAACAAATAAGGCAACAAACAAATCAAATAAGTTAACCGTTTTGAAATTTTAAATTCAAGCTTGCTCTATATTTGGAATAAATCATAATGCAAGATAAAAGACTAGATTTTCACATAAATTCAAAATCACAAGAATTAAATAGTGGTTAAATCAATCTAAGAATATATGCTCGGTCTCTAATTTTAAAATTTTTTTACATAAAATCAAACATCTCAATGAGATACAAAACTTTCACAACTACGCTAACCCCCAAATAATATACGAAACCCACTTGAAAACATCCACGCAGCCGGAATAACAAAATTGAAACTTTTCTGAAACTCAAAAATTATACCACAAATTTATATGAGTTGTGAAACCCATGAGACTAGGAAGACAACCCACACATAATCATGGCCACAGGTGGCTGGATTTGGCTGGAATTGACGAAAAATGGTAGTGGTGGCGCGACTCTTTTTCGGGTGCTGGATCTTCATGGCTAGTCGGAAAGGTGATTTGAGAATTTTTGTGGAAATAAATTGTCGATAGCTTTTCAACAATATCAAGATTGCTGGAATCGGGCGTCAAACAAAGAAGTTATGGCCGATCAAAGTTTGGCCTTCGGGAGAGAAAGATGAGACTTTGCGGGAGAAGGAGAGAGTGTCACATCCTGACCCTCGGGCACGTGAAAATCATGAAAATTGAAACCTTTAAGCCTTTTTCTGAAATGATGAGCCATGAAAAATAAACCCTTATTCAAGACAACTATGTTTCACAAACAATATTCAAAACCAAAATGTAAAAACAATTAAATAAACACTTGGGGTCCCACTGCCCCGTCTAATCTCCACTGTCTCCTTAGCCTGCTTAACCTACAAAACAAACTCAGTACCAAACCAAAGGTGCACCGGGTTTAAACACAAACCCGGTAAGATTACTAGAGCTTGTATGAGCGAAAACTTACAGTAATAACCTCAAATCAAAATCAGTAAAATAATCAAATGCTAAAAATAACTTAAGCCTGAAACCATAAAATCCACAAATCACCAATCCAAATAAACAAGCCAATAATTCCATACACCTCAAAATAATCTCATAAACCTCAAATATAAATAATCCACTTTAAATTCACTAATCCTCAAATACTAACCAAACCACAATAAATTGTAATGCCCAATTATCCTCAATTAATCCCTTAACCTCAAATAACCTTTAAACCTTCGGGATCTCCAATCCTATTCAGTACCCACTTAACTAACAATCAAGCACAGAAGCAAACAATCAAGCAATTAAACTTAATTTCACTCATAGTGACCACGCGAAAAGACCAAGCTATCCGGCAGCACAACGACATCGAAAATACAATTCCCGAGCCTAGGGTACCTATTAAGACCAGACAACCAACAAAACTAAGCCGTTAAACAACAAAAACGGTGGCTGCCACCATAGACGGTGGCTACCCAGCCACAACTGACACCAAAACTCGCACAAAAACTCACGAACTACTCGCCAAGGCTTCAGGTGACTGGTCAGAGGCCAAAAACTAAGGAATTGAGTCACCAGCACCACCACACGCGGAGGAACCTCGCGGTGGCTAACTTACACAAAACAAAAACTTGAAATCAGCCACAACCCAACGCATGGGCACGTAGAGAAGTTTGAGAGGACCAATTGGGTCGACGACCAAAAGTGGCCGAAAAAGGAAGAAACTCACTGGAGAAGCTGCGGCCACAACTGACACCAAAACTAACACCAAAACTCGCACAAAAACTCACGAACTACTCGCCAAGGCTTCAGGTGACTGGTCAGAGGCCAAAAACTAAGGAATTGAGTCACCAGCACCACCACACGCGGAGGAACCTCGCGGTGGCTAACTTACACAAAACAAAAACTTGAAATCAGCCACAACCCAACGCATGGGCACGTAGAGAAGTTTGAGAGGATCAATTGGGTCGATGACCAAAAGTGGCCGAAAATGGAAGAAACTCACTGGAGAAGCTGCGGCTTTCCCAACATCGATCCATCGCCAAATGAGCTCCAATGGATGATCGAAGGGCACCACAGTGATGTGCTCGACGAGGCAAGTCTTTCTGGGCAGGTGGGAGGTCACATTATCTCCGAAAAAGGGAGATCGCTGTTGGTGACTCCACTGTGCGCGAGCTGAAATCATGATCTGGGTTGTTTCAGGGGGAACCGCCACTAGGGAAAGGAAAAGGAGGAGGAGGAGAGCTCAGCAACCCAGACCTCACGCCAGGCCGCAGCCAGAAGCACCCCAATGACAGTGGCGGCTTGGAGAGAGACTGCAGGAGAGAGGAGAGAGAAAGCCAGAAAAAAAAACTGGGTTTTACCTTTTTAACAACTAACTTTTAAAAATTATAAGTTTGCCACTCGATTTCCACGTCCATAATTTCCAAACCGTAGCTTCGATTGACCCATACTTTGTGTCTACGAACTCATGAGATCGAGCTCTACGCAACCAAATCAAAGTCCAAACCAAAATCCAAGTAATTTAAAAAGTTAACTTTTGGCCTCTTGTCACGTTCAAAACTTCCGAACCGTACCCCAAAACGATCCACGATTTGAGTTTAAGAATTCTCGTGTTCAATATCTTTCCAACGGACCCAAAGTCAAAACTAAAATCCCACTCCAACCAAAAGTCAACTCTGAGCCAAAATAAAAATTACTTACTAAAGTACTAGTCGTTACAATCTCCCCCTTAAAAAAAATTTCGTCCTCGAAATTTCACACACGTTGTGGTGAGACGAGTAATCAGTAGGCTCTCATCTAATTCTCAAGTTCCTTTATCTCTTCCTTTGCTCTTCTTATACTATGGGCCACCACGCTACCGCTGCGCTACTTTAAAAAAAAATCTCCCTTCTATAATTAAACCATAGAAAAAATCCTTAAACTTCCTTTTTATTTTCCAAACACTTCCTCAACTTACTCCACAAGCTCGTTACTTAGAATCCAACTACATTCAGGAATCTATTTGAGGATAGTGGAAGGATTAATTGAGGTTTAAGTTGGTTTTCAATGGATATCGAGGATTCTAAGATTATTGGAGAATCTAGTGGGATTCTAAGTCAGGACCTTGTGGTGTAAATCGAGGTGATTTCCAGTTTAGAGGTTAAATTGAGGATATTTTGAGGTATTACAGATTGGGATAGTGAATTGGTTGGTTTAGAGGATTGGTGATCAGGTTAAGGATTGTGATTTGTGGTTTGATTGTGATTCGAGGCTTAAGATGGATTGTGACTGGTTATTTTAATTGAGTTTAATTTGAGGTTTACAGTTAGATTCACTCATACGAGCTCTAGTGAGCTTACCGGGTTTGTGTTTAAACCTGGTGCACCTGTGGTTGGGTGCAGGATTTGGTTTTGCAGGTTGAGCAGGCTGAGGAGGCAGTGGAGAGAAGACGAGGCAGTGGAACCAGCAGTGTTTCAGAAAGTTATTTTACAGCTTAATTTTTATGTAAAAGGTTTACAGCGTGGTTTTTATAAGTGTGCTTTTGTAACTTACAGTTGTTTTCAGGAAATTATTTTATATTCATAGCTCACAGTTTCAGAAAAAGGGCCCACAGGAAACAATTGTCAGTTTTCAGCAGTTTTTTCACGTGCCCGAGGGTCGGGGCGTGACAATAGGCTGTCACATTATTGCTAAATATTTGATAGAAAAAATTACCAAAATAATTCACTATTATTCCATTTATCTCGGTTTGGTTTACAAATTATTTTTTGTCACCATTTTAATCCACGAGCCATCTACTATTTGCCATTTTGGTCTATTTCGTTAAAATTTCATAAACAAATGTTAAATTAAGAAAATAATTTTCAATTTCATCCTAGTTTGTTAGTTTTTCTTCTTAATTTTGACCCAACTTTTAACCTACCAAATCTCAACCAAATTAACCAATCTTATACTAGTTTTGAAGCTAAGAATATCCTCTTTATAACCATATATAAGGTACTCAAAACGAAGCTATAAAACTCTAGATAAATAATCACAAAGTAGGTTACTTGAAATTGCAATTGTTCCATAAAATTTCTAAACTTTTGAATTTTCTTCCAATTTCAATTTCCTTTAAATTCAACACCTCAAATCAATTTCCTAAGCTACTACAAACACGTTTCAAGACTCCCAATTCATCAGCCACCACAAACTAACATAGAAATCAAAATCTCAATTAAGAACATAAAACCCCAAAACCAAAAATTAATAAGTACACCTCAATCCGGATTCTCCTTCAATTATCTTCTTTGTGATCCAAGTAACTTAGAAAATGAATGTGAATTGAAGGAAAATTCATGTTGGGGTGTACTTATCAATTTTTTGGTTTTGCAGTTTTATGTTCTTAACTAAGATTTTGATTTCTAAGTTGGTTTGAGGTTAGGTGATGGATTAAAAGACTTTAAACATGTTTCTAGTAGCTTAAGAAATTGATTTGAGGTGTTAAATTTTGAGTTCATTTTATAGCATTTATTTGATCTTCAAATCATATATCTTAGTCCTTGTGGTTTAACTTCCTTCATATTTTAATACTTATTTTAAATATTTTAGTTAATTAGTGAGTGACAGGACCCTCCCCGAATTCCACCCTGGAACTC
>QANT01005450.1:0-17832 GCA_003254885.1 Purshia tridentata
GGTATATATTAAAAATATATAAACAATTTTTTTTTTGGCATAGGTCCGGTCCGGTTCGGTCTACCGGGTGTCAAAATTTTAGAGACCGGTTCGGTCTATAGACAGGAAGTCCGGTCTCGGTCAATGGTCGGTTCGATTTTTTTCGATTTCGGTCTTGTCGGTTTCGGTTCGATTTCCAGTTTTCCGGTCAAACCGGCCCACACCTATTCATGCATGGGTCTCAGCTATGACTCTCAAATGGGATCCCTCTCATTTATTCGGCCCACTACAAAAGCTTCAGTGCAATTTAATACCCATATATTGCTCTATTGTGGATGTCCTTAGGTTACGAAGTCAATTTGTTGGTCACACTAGATGAGGTCGGAGTGCATTGCTTTGGTTTATGACACGAATCCTAAAATAAGACACACAAAAAACAACGTACCGAAAACGAAATATACTAAAAACAGAAGAATGCAATAATATATTTAAAATGATTTAAACCAATCTTATATAAAATAGAGAGCCAACATGTGATTTTCGTATTGGACCGTACCTAGCTTATCTACTCCTGGTTGATGAATGTGCCAAAGCGTTTGATCAGAGCCAGAGCTTTGTGATAACCGAGGTCCTCCAAATGAAAGCAATGCTCTTCACCCTCATTCTCTTCAATCTCCACACTCCCAACCCACCCACTTCTCTTCAACTCCTCAACATAACGCCTCCCTACATTTCGCAAATGGTCCTTCCCCCCCACAAACACCAACACCCGCCCGCACCCAATCCTTGCTAAATCCTCTGCACCCGGTTTCAGCCTAGGATCGTTTAACCCACTATTATCAACACACATGTACAGCCACATTGCATCATCATCGGTCCCTCCAAAATACGGATGCACCAAAACCAACCCCACTACCTTAACTCCGGGTAAACCAATTGACCCGACCCGAACCCCTAGATCATGCGAAATGTTTCCTCCGGCACTGTCTCCGCATATAAAAATGCGGTCAAAGTCAGCGTAATTGTTCAACCAGGGGTCGGGTCCGTTTCTATTGCGATGGGATGCGACCCAGTTGAGAGCAGCCCACGAGTCCTCGTAACAAGCTGGGATCGGGTGCTCCGGAGCTAGCCTGTACTCGACCGACACGGCAATGGCGTTTGCCTCAGCAGCCAGCGAGCTCACGTAGTTGTGGATCTTTGGGGAGAACGCGGACTCGAACGAAAACCCACCACCGTGCACGTAGAAAAGGACCGGGAGCTTCCGGGTCGGGTCGTGGATTCTGGGGAGGAAAACGCGGGCGGATATGGCGGCTTTGGTTGAGATTACGACATCTTTGGATCGAACTCCGGTTACAGGGTCGTCGGACGGTAGGGTTTTGTGGGTCGGGTGGAATTTCTCGACCCGGCCGTTTTTGTATACGCGGAAGAAGCGGAACTCGTGGGTTACGGTGTCGTTTGTTGTTGAATGGGAATTTGATGTTTGGGAATGAGAACAGAGGCGGATTTGGAAGAAGGGTTTTGTTGGGTTTAATGGTGGAGTGATGCGGTTGAGGCAGAGAGCGAGAGGAAGACGAAGAGATTGCATGGTTAGAGGTAAAATTTGAGAATGAATGGTTGGAAATGTGGGAATTTTTTGAGGATTTAATTGGACTGAAGCTATAATAATGGTTTGCGGCTAGGGTAGGTGTTGGTCCTGTATGCTGGTAGCTACGAGAGCCTGGGAATTAGGAGTAAACAAAGAGCGAGGTTCTCTCTTAGCAAAGAATAGACAATAATGGTGTAGATCTCAAGGTTCTGCATGCATGTCTTTTCTTTCATCTATTTCTATATATGAATTTGTCTTCTGTAATTTGTAGTGGAGTACTGTCTCCCTCTCCCCAAGTCCCAACCATTTCATTTATGTTTAAAAGTTTAATTCCAGCTTACAGAGCACCAGATCAAAATGTGCATTTTGTTTATAGTTTTGAGTTCATTTTTTCTTATTATCAGTTTGTTCGAATCCATATATACATCGACCATTCTTTTATAACAATGTGGTTAAAGGTACAATAAGTTAATAACTATTAAATCTTCTAAGTTCTAATTTAGAATAGCTAGTATATAATTATATACCTTTGCTTACATGTAATGCTAAATGTACCACATATGTATATATATCAATCATTTCTCCTAGAGGTAAAGCCTATCTTATACAAATGAATATATCATACTTGTATTAGTGAGGTAACATTAATATGCCAATCGAGCAGTTTTGTATTCAAAGTAGAAAGCAATATTTTTGTCCTTCACTGTAATTTTTATAAAAAAAAATATAAACACAAAAAGTTTCAATAGCAACTCAAAATCTTTTCTTTTGTTGGCAAGCAATTACAATTAGTCCGAAGTTCTTTTATTTCGTTTCTAAGTGAATACAATTCATAGTTATTTTTATTGCTAGATTGGGTGCCTTATTGGACAATATTATATGTCACCCTCTCAAAAATTTGGTGCTTTAAAGCACTAATTTTGTTAAAGTAGCTAGAAAGCTTTGATTTGGGATGATGAAGATATATAGAGGCATTACATATGCTTCCAATTGCCCTCTAAATCAAAGTGCGGAGGATTTGAAATATCCTGAAAAGTACATTAATTTACACTTGATTGAGAAAAGAAGCAATTGTTTTGACCAAATCCACAGCCTTGTCACATTTGGGTTTATCCAAATGAAAACAGTGGTGTTCCCCCAAATTCTCTTTAATCTCCACCGTTCCCCCCCACCCACTCTTCTTCAACTCCTCCACATAACGCTTCCCCACAACCATCAAATGGTCCTTCTCTGCCACAAACACCAACACCTTCTCACACCCAAGCCTCCCCAGATCCTCTGCAGCCGGTTTTAGCCTAGGATCCTCCAACCCCTTGTTCCCCGGATGCATGTACAGCCACATCTTGTCATCGTCGGTCCCGCCAAAATACGGGTGCACCAGCACCGCTCCCACCACCTTCACTCCGGGCAGCCCCACCGACCCGACCCCTGCCATTAAAGTATGCGTTATGTTCCCTCCCGCGCTGTCCCCGCCAACGAATACGCGGCTAAAATCCGCGTATTGGTGTAGCCACGCCTCTGGCCCGGTTTTATTAGCATGCGCCGCCACCCATTGGAGGGCGGCCCATGAGTCATCGTAGCAAGCGGGCCGCGCCGGGAAGAGTCCGTACTCTACTGAAACGGCTATGACTTTGGCCTCCGCCACTACGTTGCTGACGTAGCTGTGGTACCTGGGTGAGAAGGCGG
Organism: Purshia tridentata; assembly: GCA_003254885.1. Lineage (NCBI taxonomy): Eukaryota > Viridiplantae > Streptophyta > Magnoliopsida > Rosales > Rosaceae > Purshia > Purshia tridentata. Next base: position 3,251 of record QANT01005450.1, read on the forward strand.
ATTCCATGCAGAAGCCGCCGCCGTGCACGTAGAAGAGGAGGGGGAGTTTTTGGGTCGGGTCGGCGGATTTGGGCAGGAAGATGCGGGCTGAAACGGGTGGGTCGGATGAGATGACGACGTCCTTGGATCGGACGTCGGCAGTTGGGTCATCGGAGGTTGGGAATTTGTCGGCGGGTGGATGGAAGAGGACTAGGCTGCCGTCTTTGTGGACACGGAAGAAGCGGAACTCGTGTGCGATGTCGGAGTCGGCTGCGGCGGCCATCGGAGAAATTAAGGTAAAGGATTGATGATCTTGTGGTTGGATGTGGAGGCTAAGATTGGTGAAGAGAGATTGATTGATTGAGAATGAAGGTTTTATTGAGTTTTCGTTGATTATTTTTGTGGAAGTTCAACTAATGGTCTTCGTTATGTGTTTGACTTTTGACCAACTGAAGTTCTCTCATCTACTCTATGCTCGTTTGCTTATGGTTGTGTCTCTTGTGATTCTGAATGTCAGCTCTCAACTTGTCATCATATTCTATTCCCTTGTTAACACATGGCATGTCATGAGTTTTAAATTAGATTGCAATTATGCTTGATGTTAGAATTATACCTATAAACCAATAACTCTAATGTATAACTAGTGGATTAGGTTATATTGATTAGAATTATGCCTTCAAACTGATGCATTATCATGATAAATAAATTAAAGGCACATCACACAGTTTACAAGGTTTTAATAATCCTACTACTAGAATTGAGAATAACCACAAAAGAGTCCTTAGCATTATACATTGTTAACAAAAAAAAAAAAAAAAATTTCTCCAACCGTCATCATGAGATCCACTGCCATCTCACACTCAGGCCTCCTCAGATGGAAGACGTGTCCCTCCGCCACATGCTCCACAATTTCCACCGTCCCTTTCCATCCACTCCCTTTCAAGGCCTCATAATAACTAGTCCCTCTCTCCCTCAAATGGTCCTTCTCAGCCACAAACACCAACACCCTCTCACACTCTAGCCGACCCAGATCCTCTACAGCCGGTTTCAGCCTATTATCCTCCAACCCAACCCACTATTCTCAGGACACATGTACAGCCACATTTTGTCATCATCCGTACCCCCAAAATATGGGTGCACCAAGGCCACCCCTACGAGTTTCACTCCGGGTAACCCACTTGACCCACCCTGACTACCATATTATGGGAAATATTTGCCCCGGCACTCTCACCCGCCAAAAAGACCCGACCCAAATCTGCATGTTTATTCAACCACGGATCCGGGCCATCCCCGTTCGCATGCAAAGCCACCCATTGTAGCGCCGCCCACGAGTCATCGTGAGCATGCGGGTATCGGGTGCTCCGGGGCTAGACGATACTCAACGGAGACGGCAATGACATTTGATTTGGCGACGAGGGAAGCCACGTACTTGTGGTAGCCCGGGTTAAAAGCAGACCCGATTGAGAAGCCTCCACCGTGAATGCAGACTAATAGAGGGATCTTATCCGGGTCGGGTATGTGGCGCATGAAAACACGGGAGGAGATAACGATGTCTTTGGATCGGACTCCTCCGGTGTCCGGGTCATCGGATGGAGGGTGTATCTCGGTGGGCATGAATCTTTGTACACGACCATCTTTGTAGACTTTGAAGAAGGGAAAGAATTCATGGACTATCTCTGATGATGAATCCATTTGCATGTGTTGGTGTGCGAGGAGGGTTGAGTAGCAGTTCATGCTTTTTATAATAAGCCTGTGGTCCTGTGTTAATTAACCCCTACGGGCCCTACCAAATTAATTAATTTCTACCTAAAATGTTTGCAAACAAATGATTAGCTGGTAAGATCCGTTGAAGTATTGGAGAGATAGTTTGCTCACATGCAAAAAAAATATCAAAGCTTATTTTACTTTCAAAAAGTAAAAAAGTTAAAAACAATCAAAGTGCTATATATAAATTCAGAAACAAAAAGAAAGCTTTCAATATGCATATATTGTAGTAAACCAGCAAAATCTTATTCCGACTTCAAATTCCAAAAGACAAGCCTAGCTAGTCCTGATTTATGAAAGAAGCTACCTTTTTCACCAATCCCACAGCCTTGTCACAACTTGGGTTGAACAAATGGAACACGTGGCCCTCCCCTTCACTCTCCACAATCTCAAGGGCCCCACCCCACCCACTCTTCTTCAGGGCCTCATGGTAAGCCCAAGCCCTATCCCTCAGAAAGTCCTTCTCAGCCACAAACACCAATACCCTCCCACAGCCCAGCCTCCCCAATTCCGGATCCTTTCGCGGGTCAGTTCTCGGATCATCCGACCCACTATGCCTCGGGAAGATAACCTCCAATAACTTATCGGGCTCGTCGTTCATAAAATACGGGTGAAGCAAAACTGCCCCTACAATCTTCAGCCCACTGAGCCCATCGAGCCCTGCCCGGCGAACCACGTAGTGGGTGAGAGTACCCCCGGCGCTGTCCCCGGCTACGAAAACCCGATTAAAGTCCACGTAATCATTGAGCCAGGATTCAGGTCCATTACGATTTGAATGGGCCGCGGCCCACTTGACCGCATCCCAGGAGTCCTCGAAAGCAACCGGGAGCGGATGCTCGGGGGCCAAACGGTAATTCACGGACAAAACGACGACGTTCGCTTCAGCGGTTAAAGAACTGACGTGGCCGTGGTATATAGGAGAGAACGGGGACTCTATGACGAAAGCACCGCCATGTATGTAAACGAGGAAGGGGAGTTTTCGGGTCGGGTCGGCTAGCTTGGGGAGGAAGATCCGGGCTGAGAGTCCGGATTCGGGGGAGAGGACGATGTCTTTGGATCGGACCCCAGTTTTCGTGTCGTGGTCAGAGGGTGGGACGATTTCGTTGCCTTTGAATCTCTCTGCGCGGCCGTCCTTGTAGATTCGGAAGGCGGTTGGAAACTCAATGGCTATTTCTTCGTTTGAGGTTGGTGGGTCCATTAATGGCCGGAGATGAGAAATGGTATGTGGGTTTGGGTTTGATCTGTGAAGGTCGAAGGTTTGAGTTTTTGTTTTGACTATTGTAGAAGAGAGTGAATTGAATGCTGCATACGCAAGGTGGGTATCATGTAATTAACGTTTACCAGAAAAAGACATGTTATTAATTAACCAATTTTGGTAGGAGATAGTCAAATTAATACACAGCGTTGTCGATATATTGGGGTTGAAGAAACGTTTCTGTCTCCCACGAATCACTGCCATGCAGGCCATTACTGTAGCTGATCAACTCTGACTGCCACGTAGTGGACTGTATTGGCTCCAGCACTCTTGCCAGCTTATTAAAGAATGATTTTCTAAATTCATTTCTCACTTCTTTACTGGCAATACAGGCGGCAAAGGTAATATTGGATTGGGGCCAAGTGTCCATGAAATCATTTTAATTCTCATAATGTTTTTTTTATTGTAGCTTGCTTCTCAACCAAATTGCTTTATTAAGATCCTTGGATCAAGCGCATGAACTTATTCTCTTTTATTATTATTATATTAAGAAAAGTAAGTATTATAGCTAAGCTTATAAAGAAGAGAAGCTTTTTACGTCAAATGATCATTTTTAGTCCTAATAGTTTGATCATGGTTTCAATTGTTGTAGTTTTTAACTTTTCAATCAAGTTTATGTAGTTATTTATTCACTGTAATCAAGTTCAAATTTCAGATTCTATTAATCTTTTAGACAATATAATTAAATACAGAATAATATATGTGAAAAAGTGAAATATTGTTTTACGTTAAAAATTATAATTTTGCATAGTAATTTATAAAGAGTTGAACCTGTTTCATCGTATTAGAGTCAGATTCATCCACTATAACTATGACTTGTATGTATAGTGGTTTATAAGAGGTCGAACCTCTTTGCTCGAAGGAGCTCATCATCTTCTCCAACTCTCCATCTTCCTCAACAGCTTAGATATTCATTCCTTGCCCTCTTCTACTTGCTCTTGCAGGTTAATTCACGCTAGACATTCAGACAATTGAGATAGGTTGCTCAGGAATTTGCGGTTTTGGTAGCCAATTATGTTTTTGGATTTGTCGGATTAGCAGTCAGCTATATATTGAAATTGAAAACCAAAATTTGTATATGAGGTTAATTTGCTTATTTGGATTTGATTTCTCAAACGAATGAATTGGATTTTGTTTTTTCTTTTGCATATTTGCTTTGTTGACCCATCTCAAATTCTCAATTATACCCTGTCAGTGGCATTGGGACTAACATGGTACTTGGGGGAGGTGGCTTGTGGTGGTGATGTAACTGGTGGGATTGATTTCAGAGGAGGAGTGACACCCTTTGTTGGTGTTGGTGGGTAATATTCTTGGACTTTAAAGGTGGTAGCTTTGGTTGTGGTACTGTATAGGTTAACTTGGCAACCCCATAAAATCCTCGTTTGGTTGACTCGGCCACTCTTTTCCTCGTCAACAATGCTAGCCAAAATAAAAAAGGAATCTTAGGCAAGTATTTCACATTCGAGAAGAAAGCATCAGGAAAATTCCTTTGCTGCTTCGCAAGAGGCCCAATATATAAAACAGGAGCAAAGTCTTTGACATGTTCATGCATGACATATGCGAATCAAACATGGATTCAATCACCACTCAATTACGAACATATGATTCCTGGACATACGAATACGATGTCTTTCTCAGTTGTAGATCTGCAGATACACGCCACGGTTTTGCAGAACATTTGTACAGAAATTTGCATCAGAAGAGAATTAAAACGTTCATATATGATGTTGATGATGATGTGCTCGGAAAAGAAAAGGACATACTGGGAATGCTTTACAAAGCAATTGAAGAGTCGAGGATTTCTATCATCATCTTCTCTGAAAATTATGCATCCTCAGAATGGTGCTTGGATGAACTGGTTAAGGCCCTTCAATGTAAACAATCATCAAAGCAACAAATAGTTTGGCCAATTTTTTATAAGGTCAATCCCTTGGATGTACGTGACCAAAAAGGTAATTTTGGTGAGGGATTTGCTCACCTTCAACGTGAATTCAAGGACGACATGGAAAAGGTTTTCAGATGGAGGACAGCTCTTACACAAGCTACAAAATTGTCTGGGTGGTGTTTCTTGGAAGGGTATATATTTTCTAACCTTGCTTTCTTATATTTTGAGGCTTATCCTCTTTCTATCTTAAAGTTAATATAGAAATTGATAAATTTTAGTAAAGGGTTCAAAAATCATCTGCTAATTATAGAAAGAAATTTACTTATGTTTTTGTGTGTTCATATTTTTCATTCACCCTTTTCCTTTTCTAAAGGAAATTTAACGTTTCATATATGCTTTTAAACTATCAGGCATGAAGGTAAATTCGTTAATGAAATAATTGAAAAGATTTCAGTACAAGTATTAAATCGTACCTACTTGAATGTGGCGAAGTATCCAATTGGAATAGAATTTCGTGTACAAGAAATGGATGAGCTTTTAGGTGTTGGGGTAAATGACGTTCGCATAGTAGGTATATGGGGGGCTGCAAGTGGAATAGGTAAAACAACAATTGCAAAAGCTGTCTATAATTCTATTGCTCACGAGTTCGAAGGTGGATGTTTCTTGGAAAATGTAAGAGAAAATTCAATGGAACGTGGAGGCCTAGTAAAACTACAAAAGATTCTTCTTTCTCAAGTTTTAGGGGAAGAAATATTGGAGGAGGAAACCAATGTGATAAAGAAAATGTTGAGCCACAAAAGGGTTCTCTTAATACTTGACGATGTGAATGAATTGGACCAGTTAAACAAATTAGCTGGAGGGTCTGATTGGTTTGGTTTGGGCAGTAGAATTCTTATAACAACAAGACATAAGGACTTGCTAAATGCTCATCAAGTTGATCTAAAATATGAGGTCAAGGAATTAGATCCCTATGAAGCTTTTAAGCTCTTCAGTTGGAATGCCTTCCCAAGAAATAGACTTTCGGTTGAATATGTAAAACTTGCAAATTCTATTATAAACTATGCTCAAGGACTTCCATTAGCTCTCACAGTGATGGGTTCACTTCTATGTGGTAGAAGTATAGACCAATGGCAAGCTGTGTTAGGTAGTTATAAAAGAGCTCCTAATTTGGGGATTCAAGAAATTATCAGAATAACTTATAATGTACTAGAATATGATCCGGAAAATGCTCTCTTGAATGATGAAGAAAATCATTTTCGGATTCATGACATGCCAGACGAAATGGTTCATGAGGATGTTAGCCATGTTCTTACGATAAATCATGTAAGTATCTTACACACACATATGCACATATATCTATGTCGTCTTATTAATTTTGGGAAGCTAACACCTGATGTAAAATATAATTTTCTTATTAAAATCTTGAATTGGATTATATGAAATTTTTAAATGTCATTTATATTTTATAAGGAACTTACTTTGTTAATACAATTGCTTTTCACACTAGGAAACAAAAGAAGGTAAAATAATCGAAGAAAAGTTGCTGGAACCAAACGAGATATTCTTGAGTGCTAAAAGCTTCTCGAAGGTGAAATTTAGTGTTTAATTCCTTGATCAGCTTGTTGAGAACACAATCTTGTCAAAATTCTTAACAATAGTTAACCAACCTTTTCTAAATACAGCATATGTCTTGCTAGATATCTTTAAAATTTGACATATTTTATTTTTTAAAATTTATAATTATGTAGGGTACTTCATCAGAGTGGGTCTTTTTACTCACTGGCCTCTGCCTAGAGATTTTGTCAATTGCTTTTGATCAGGCTTCCTCCCCCAGTAAGCCCCAGTATGCACTGTTTGGTTTAGTGTTGGCTATTGCTGCTCTACTCCTTTGCATCTGTGAGCTCATTCACAATGGTAAAAAGGAAAGAGTTGAATTGAGGAGGTGGGGAAAATTGTGGTGGTTTTATCATAAAGATTCCCATACCAGGCATTTTGGTACTCTTCCCATAAATTATGGGTTACTTGGTGGAATATCTCAATGCGCTTGCTCGGCAGTTCAGTATGTTTGCTTCATTCGCCATGCTCAAAATCCTATCAAAGCATCAGTTGGTCCTGCCATCTTTCTTATATGTTTGGGTGCTTCAAGATTGAGTGAGAATCGAAGAGATGAGACCATTGAATTAACAAAATGAGTAGGCAAAGACTAATCTGTAATTGTGAGTAAACAAGGGCATGGTATAAAGTATGCATGCATCTTAATAAATTCTGCTAAGCATGCATCTTAGTACTTTGTAACACGATGATCAATGTTATAAAGTAATGATTTTCAATCAATCTTGTCTTTCTTTTTGGCCTTATTAATGAACTTATTTTTTGAAAAGTACAATAGGGACTATAATAAATTTTATTTTAGAATCGTTAGAAACGTGTCCAAGACTTTCAAATGACCATAAAATACAAAAATGAGTCAGATGACAGTTTAGAATAAAAGAGAAAAAAAACCACCAAGCCACCTTTGAAGATGACTAATACTACGTGTATAACTAGATTGTTAAAACACCTCTGAAGTTGCAACGGAAACGTACTGCCCGGCCGGCTTCTAATTCATAATTTTCTTTTTTCTTTCCTTGATCTTATCCCGTAGACTTTTTTCCATGAGTATTATTCCGTGACTTTGGATATATTTAAGTAGAAAGGGTAGCAAGAAAACTACTTGGCTGCCAATGTGCAAAATAAAGATGGATAATAAATTAATTACAACGTTATAATTAAATCACTTCATATAGGCCACAAATTGCATCGACCCTGTTCATATATGCTATGTACAAACTAAAACAGGCACATAACTAAACCTGCAGACTGAAATTGACAGCAACAAATTGGGACATGCATGACTCGATCAAATGCCCATGTCTACTCATTTCGCTCCTTGGTCTTATCCCTTTTCTTTTCATTCCATCTTGAAACAAACAAGCATATAAGAAAGATGAGAGGCAAAAGGGATACTTTGAAAGGATTATCAACTTCTCGACGGGAGTAAACATAAACAAGTGTCGAGGAAACGCATTGGCACATGCCACCAATTAACCCATAAAAATCAGGAACAGTGCCGAAAGGTCTGTGATCAGAAACTGGATGAAAAAACCACCAGAAATATTTTTTTTTTCCCCACTTCCTCAATTCAACTCTTTCTTCTATACCCTTCGCAATGAGCTCACAGATGCTTGTGATTAGAGCAGCAATAGCACACAACATACCGTGTAGTGCATAGTGGGGTTTACTTGGGGAGGAAGCCTGACCAAACCAAAGTGACAATACCTCTAAGAAGAAGCCAAAGAGTAAACAGGTCCACCTTACTGAATTGGCCTGCATAAGAAATTAGTAATGCGATCAGTCAAAATTAATTTATATTGAGATATATAGCAAGAATTATTGAAGAAGAAAATTATATACTGTTACTTAGGTGTTACTTACATGATCTTCTTTGTGCACCTGAATTACATGTATGTTGCTAACATCTTCATGATCTTCTGCCATCTGAATTACATGCTGCAAGGGGCCAGCTCTTTTGTAACTATCTAATATGGCTTTCCATTCATCTATACTTGTATTATTTTCTGCAAGAAGTGTACTTTCTTTGTGAACCTGAATTACAAGATGCTCTTCAATATTTACAGGTGCATTTTCCGGATCATGTTTTTGTACATTAGGAATTACTTTTTCTTCAATCATCTCTAGGTTAGCAGCTCTTTTGTAACTATCTAATTCAGCTTGCCATTCATCTTTACTTTTACTACGTAGCTCTGAACCCAGAACTGTGACAGCTAATGGATTCCCTTTAGCATAGCCCACTATAGCATTTGCGAGTTCCACATACTCATCTGGAAGCCTTTTCCCAGAGAAGGCATTCCAACTTAAGAGCTCAACTGATTCAGAGTGATCTAATTCTTTAACCTCATAAATTTCATCAACTTGATGAGCCTTCAATAAATTCTCATCTCTTGTGGTTATAATAATTCTACTACCCAAACCAAACCAACCACGCCCTCCTGCTAATTTGTTTAACTGGTCCAATTGATTCACATCATCAAGTATTAACAGAACCCTTTTGTGCCTCAACCTCTTCTTTATCATATTGATTCCTTTATCAACATTGGTCACTTCCAACATTGCATCCCTTGTAATTTGAGAGAGAAGAATATTTTGTTGTTGAACTATGCCTCCTCGTTCCACAGAATTTTCTCTTACATTTTCTAAGAAACAACTACCTTCAAATTTATGAGCAATTGCATTATAAACATCTTTAGCAAGCGTTGTTTTACCTATTCCACCAATACCCCATATACCTATAAAGCGAACATCATTTAACCCACCACCTAAAAGCTCAATAATATCATGTACACGAGATTCTATTCCAACAGGGTACTTTGCCACGTTCAAGTAGGCACGATTTAAGACTTGTGATGAAATCTCTTCAACAATTTTTTGAATAAATTTAGATTCATGCCTGCCAATTTAAAAGCATATGAATCATTTGATAAAGTGAAAAAATTTAACAAGAGAAAAAACCAAAGGATATAAATATAGTCTTTTTTTAGCTTAGCCTCACACAATGTATGAGCAGCTCAAGGTAATCCGCTTAGGAAATATAAATATACAAATAAGGTATAAATAAAGGTATATACAATCTAAAATAATAGTAAAAAATATTACGATATTAGAAAATTGTAAAAAAAAAAAGAAAAAGAGATCTAAATATCTTTTTCTTAAAATTCTTGTTTGACCTATTCATACCGACCTCCAATGAATACTCCATTTAGAGTGTTTTGTTTATTCAATTCTAATATTAAATATTATGAGTTATAATCTGAGTAAAAAATTTTCATTGTATCAATTTACAGTATGCAATTTAAAAAAAGATAGTATAAAGAATGATTCTCATTTTTAGTTGATTTTATTCAATTCACTAATTGAATATTGAAATATTTTATTGATTTAAATGTAATTTTTTATATTAAATATTATGAGTCATAATTTGAGTAAAGAATTTTCATTGTATCAATTTACGATATGCGATTTAAAAAAAGATGGTATATAGAATGATTCTCATTTTTAGTTGATTTTATTCAATTCACTAATTGACACACAAAAAAAAAGGGATTGGTTAGCAGAGGAAAAGGGGAAGTCAACTAGGTTTATGTAATCTAATCGCTATAAGACAACTGTTGTCATTGTTTCAAAGAATAATTCTAGAATCCCCTTGAATTTAAGATACAATATTTGGTTTACGGTATAGGGGAAAGACACCTAGCTAAAACATAAAAGGAGAATTAATTTGCTAGATGAACAAGAACAAGCCACCTTAATTTTAATCTTATTACTTTATTTGTCCTTATAGAAATGATCAGTTAACTAAAACTCAAAAGAATAGGGGATTTTGGGTGAATTTTGGAATGAATAGGAGATTTAAAATTAAGCACTAATATAGTAGGTGGTTAGAAATATACCCATCCATGTAAGACCACCCTGACAAATTTCCTGAATCTGTAAGAGCCTTCCTCCATCTCAGCACCTTCTCCATGTTATCTTTGAATTTGGATTCATGATTCGCCAATGCCTCAGCAATACTACCTTTTTGGTTTCGTATATCTGAAGGGCGCACCTTGTAATAAACTGGGATAACGATTTGTCGTTTTGATTCTTTACATTGAAGGATGTGAACGAGTTCATCTAAACACCACTGTGAGGAGGCATAGTTTTCAGAAAATATGACGATAGAAATCCTTGACTCTTCAATTGCTTTGTAAAGTGTTCGTGATATTTCTTCTCCTCTTGGAAGCTCCTCATCGTCCATGAAGGTTCTAATTCCCTTTTGAACCAAACTGTTGTACAAATGGTCTGCAAAATTGTAGCGTGTATCGGCACCTCTATGACTGAGAAAGACATCGTGTGTCCATGAATGGGTTGAAGAAGAAGAGGCTCCTAACTGAGTGATCATTGAATCCATGTTGTTTGTGTTTGATGGCATGCAAAATAAGTAAAGAGGGTGAAAGAGAGCTCGATCGACCTCTTGATATAACTATATATATATTAGCTAGGTCTCACATTTGCGAAGCAGTCTCCTGCTACGACCTTCAATGTGAATATATATGAGAACACTTTCGCGGCAACTTCTGTCGAGAAAAATTCCATATTAAAAGCATAAGAATCTTGTTAATGACTTATAAAGATTTAAACTATTTTTTCGATTGTTAATTAATTTTGAAACCAACGTCTAAATTTCTTAGAATATATTATCCACAATAGTGATATTTTGTTTTTATCGTTTCTTAAGGCTGGACTTGTACAAAGGATGACCGACTGACCAAACGAGAGAGGACTTTTGCTTTCACATTTTTTCATTGCATGCTTCGTGTAATGGGGACAGTGGGGATAGCGGGGTAATTAATTGTCAATAATTGATGAAGCTGGTGATATGTGTTACCGTGTTTCTAACACCATGTCAATAATTAATTCTTTGTTTTAAGACAAAATTAGGTCTAATCATTCCTAAGATTCCAATTTTAACTTAAACCAATTAATATACATGTTCTCAAAGTGTGGAAGTTTTGTTTTATTAGAGTGGCTAAGTTTCAAATACAATACTATTTGGTGATCTAATGACCGACATCCAAACATTTTGTGAGAGTTAACTTATTGATAAAACTAAATAAAATAGTTCCAACAACACAATAAACTCACGCATTAATACATAATCAAAAAGTCGATATAGAAATAAATTAACCCAGAGTTAAGAACTCAGCCATCTTTTGCAGCAAATGCCCAGTCTTGTCGCTATTTGTGTTGAACAAATGAAAGCAATGGTCTTCCCCTGTGGTCTCGAACAACTCCACAAGCCCACCCCATCCACTTTTCTCCAAAGTCTTGGAGTACCCAACCCCTCTATCTCGTAGCCAATCATTCTCTGCCACACACACCAACACCTTCCCACATGCCAGTCTCGACAAATTCGGATCCACAGCCGGGTTGAGCTTTGGGTCATCAGAACACCCGGAGCTTGTTGGGCCAAGAAACTTGTACATTTCGTCGGGCTCTTTGCCTCCAAAAAATGGGTGCACTATGAGAACCCCAATAATGTTCAAGCCCACTAGATTACTAGCTCCAGCTTGGACTGCCACGTAGTGGGCTATGTTGGCTCCAGCACTCTCCCCACCCAAAAAAACCCGGCCCAGATCCGCGTACTCGTTGAGCCAAGCTTCGGGACCTCGCCCATCTGAGTGGGAAGCGATCCACTGCAGCGCGCCATATGAGTCCTCGTATGCGATTGGTAGAGGGTGTTCTGGGGCTAGCCTGTAGTCAACAGAGATTGCAATAACATTGGCTTTGAAGACTAGAGATGAAAGAAAGTTTTTTGAAACTAGATCAAATGGTGATCCCACGCAGAAGCCTCCACCATGATAATGGACCAGGAGGGGCAACTTTTGATCTGGGCCGTCGATTTTCGGGATGAAAATGCGAGCCATTAAGCGCGTTTCAGGTGAGAGTGAGAGCACCACGTCTTTAGATTGGACTCTGGTATTGGAGTCCAACCCCGTAGGAACATGGTTATGGACCATGTACCTCTCAATGGAACCATCTTTGTAGACCTTGAAGAAAGGTGGAAAATCATGAACCACCTCCTTGCTATTTGAATCCATTATTGCTGAATTTGGGAGTAAACGAGAGAGGTCAGAGAGATGTGAGAGAGCAAGAGATGTGTTTTTTAGAAGTGAGTTTTGGATTTAAGTAAGTGGCATTGAAACATTGAAGATAATATTTGTAACTAAAAGTCAGAGAGGTTGGAATGGTAGGTGAAATGAAATGGTGACCAGTCATTCTCTCATTCAAGTGACAATCCCCACCATCCACATTTTCAATTTTTTTCCAAAGGTGAAGTTAATTGCAAGCAAAGCTTCCTCTCTTTTTTCTTTCCTCCATCTTCTCAAAAATACAAATATAAATTTATGTTTCGTGAAAAGCATTACAGATTCCTTTTGGTCATGTTTGCTTTCAAACTATCCCTTTTAGTTTTTACCTCTAATCTTTCTTATATGCTTGTGTTTTTCAAGATGGAATGAGAACAGAAGGGTTGAGATTGAGACCCTTCGAAGATCACTAGCCATTGAATCCAAATTAGGATTTTTAGTTTGTAGTCTTCTGTGTTGGGCGCTCTTTTGGTTTCTGTCTTATTGTTGGCTTTTGTTTGTCTTTGGGAAGGCTCGGTATGGGTGGGTTGTGGATTTTGGGTTTTGTCACTTTCGAATCCTTGTTTATTGGGCTTCTTATTGTATATCTCTCTTAGTTCTTTTTTTTTTTGGCCACATATCTCTCTTAGTTCAAGTAACAAAAAGTTGTACACGAACTGATAATGAGCTACAAATTTAGTTGATCATACCCTTACAGAATGTACATAATATGTGGTATAACAAGAAGAATATGTCTACAATATTGTTATTGACATGACATCTCCAACATAAGAGAAGGAAGGTTTCCACATCTTAATGTCTCAATCCTTCCTCCTCCCAGTGTAACGACCCGCACCTTCCTAAGTGAAGGTTAGTAGGGCCCAACGTTGACTTTTGGTTCTAATAAGATTTTAGCTTTGATTTTGGGTCCGTTAGAAAGGTCTTGAGCTCACGAGGTCATTGACACGCGGCATGGGTGATTTAGAGTTACGGTTAAAAAGTTATGAACGTGATAAAAGAGTTTAAGGTTGACTTTTTAAATTACTTGGAGTTTAGAGTTGACTTTGACATGGTTAAGTAGAGCTCGGCTCCACGAGTTCGTAGACAGGAAGTATGCGTCAAACGGAGTTACAGTTTGAAAGTTATGTACGTGGAAAGGGAGTGGCAAAATTGTAAATAAAGGGACATTCCAGAATTTTCTGGAAACAGCCCCTCCTCTTTTTTTTTCCCCATTTCTCTCCCCCCAGCCGGGAGAACTCACCTTCCCTTTCCCCTACGCGTGATACCCTTCCCTCCCGTCCAGCTGCTCCGACCAACACCCAGCCACCGACCAACCTTCCTGCGCCGTCGCCAGCCCGCCACGACCCACGACGCCGACCCCAGACGTCTGCGCGCGCCGCTGCACGGGGAGAAGTTTCCAGCCGCCGCAACCTCCAGTTTCCGGCCAGTTTTTCCGGCGTTCTCTTGGCATTTAGGTGGGTTTCCTCCCTCATTCTTCCTCCATTTAATTTCTCTTGGAGTTGGGCTGTTAAATTGATTTAATTGAGACATGGGAAGAAATTGGAAATTAGCCCCAAATCTGGAAATCGGAAAATTGGGGTTTGGGGTGCGAAATTGGGGTTGAAATTACTAAATTCCAACCTTAGGACATATTAATTGTGGTTTAGAACCTTGGGTTTAAGGAAAAATGGAAGAAAATTGGGAATTGGTGGAGGAAGCTTGGCCACTTCGGGTGGTTGCTCGAAAATTGGGGATTTGGCATGAAATTGTGATGTTTTAGCTAATTACCATCGTTTAGAAATCAAATCTGGAGTTTGGAATGATGGGTTCGAAGGAAAAGGCGGAAATGGTGAAATTGGGGTTGAAAACGNTGGGGTTGAAAACGCCACTTTGTTTGGGGTTGAGGTTAGTCCGACCCATTAATCGTGGAATTTAGAAATTCATCGTTGATTTTAGACTTTATTAAGCGGGCTAT
>QANT01005454.1:0-15672 GCA_003254885.1 Purshia tridentata
GGGTTCCAAGGTGGAATTCGGGGTGGGTCCTGTCAACAGTAGTGCTCTGTTACCTTTATAAATGTTTATCGATCTGTCTTTTGATGTATAAATCAACCAATAACAGTAAGTAGACTATTTTGATAATTCTCTCTTTCTTTTCTTTTTTTATACTTTATAGCTATTTTCAAATTTTTTTAGTTTTTAAAAATGTTTTGGTGATATTCTTTTCTCATGCAGCATATGAGTTAGTTAAAAATTTCATGTCAGCATTGTCCACATTGGCACTTGACAAAAACTTTGATAGATAGACAATTTTTTCAAAATTTAGGTGCTTGTGGGGGCACTTAAAATTTCTTGGCGTTCATGGGCTCACTTCATAAGACCATTATAGTTTGTGAGTCAAAGCTAATTGAGTTTAAAATAAAAGTAAAACCCCAATATAATTCCACATTTGCCAACCACAAATTTAGCTTCTCTGCTTTTAGAATGGTGAAGTTGATACCTTTCATTAAATTCCATTCATTTATATAAATCTAATGGCTTATTATATTTAGACATGCTAGTTGATGTGGCACGACATAAGTTATTGGATTTACTTGAGTGAATGATTCACCAACCACGTACTTAATATTACATATCTTTTTATGTCATTTTCTTGGACACATACATATATTTGTTTGGACTTTTATGTTTATGAGTTAGAAATCTTCATATTCAAAGTCAACTGTTAGGTCTGAAAAGAAAGTCAACTATTTGGTTAGCAAAAAAAACAGTTAGCTATTTTAAATTTTTTTCTCAGTCTCCAAAAATTTGTTGATAAGTATGAGCTATCCAATCTTTAATGGCTGCTATATATAATCTTAATTCTTCGAACATGCTATTTGTACCTATACATTTTAAGTAAACTTTTCTAATTTATATGGCATTTATATTTTGGATTCTATAAGAAAAAATAAAGAAGATAAACTCTGTTAATGAATTAATGTCACGTAAATTAGAAAGCAAAAGTTGAGAAAAATTAATAAAGTATTGAGAAAATTAGCATCTTCCTTTTCTTCTCACTTCACACCCCTTACTCACCATCCACATTTCCATTTCTTTTAAATTTTCAAACAATTTATCACCACACACACACCATTTATTTCAAAATTCCCTCCCTGGGCACGACTCTCTCTCTTTCTCTCTCTACATCCATTATTCTATGCTTCAATTAATTCTTTGGTCATATTACTATATTGGTCCCTTCAAATGAGGTATACTGGACTCATATTAGCCATAATGAGGTATTACTTTTGGAACTCATTTTGTATTATAGTTTAATTATTAGAGCTACGTTTTCTCAGTCTCAAGTAGAAAATATTAGACAATAAGAAATTATTTAACCACTTGATTAAATAATCTTATTTCATTACAATTAGATGTTTTAGTGGTTTTTATTTTTTTCTCCTTTTTATTAAAAAAACTGACAACTTTGATCATCGAACAACAATGCGAAATAAGGTCCCTTCAAATGAGGTATACTGGACTCATATTAAATGAGGTATTACTTGTGGAACTCATTTTGTATTATAGTTTAATTATTAGAGCTGCGTTTTCTCAGTCTCAAGTAGAAAAAATTAGACAATAAGAAATTGTTTAACCATTTGATTAAATAATCTTATTTCATTACAATTAGATGTTTTAGTGGTTTTTATTTTTTCTCCTTTTTATTAAAAAAATTGACAACTTTGATCATCGAACAACAATGCGAAATAAGCCCACAAATAATAATTCATTTTGACTCAAATAAGATATACCTTATTTGAAGGGCCTTATAGATCGAATACATATTGTTAATAGCTTACGTAAACACATGTAAGTATCTTATTGTTAGTGCTCGAATCGGCACTCTCTTTGTCCACCAATATAGTTGACACCTGTCAATTTAGTTTGACCCAGAGCCAGCTGGCCATTCTTGAATGAAAGATTGCCTAATACCAGTGACTCGGATCTGAAAGCCCCCAACTTCCAACTTGGTCTAAGTTGAGAGGTGCATAGCTATAAGTGTCGACCCATGTTGCTAGTCAGGAATCAGGACCTGATCGGCTCGATTGCTAACATCTAGAACCGAATTTAGTACTTTTTGTTTGACCACGTCTACACTTGGACCATCCCAGTTTAGCTCGAGTCTATCTCCACAGTGGTCTTCAACGTACCCAAGTGCACATATCCCTAGGCAAATACTAGAGTGTATCTCCCACGTGCTCCTCACGTCTTTTGACAAAAGCAAATGGGATGGGACAACCATCTCACCTCCCACACTTGCATTAAATGATAAAGTCACTTTGTAGGTGGGATCGGTACAGTTGATGGGCTAACGTGGCATTATCACGGTCGTCCATCTCCATGCAAGTAACCTAAATTTTGCCTCTGAATACAATCCTATTTCTTCATAAAAAGGGATTTGAAATCAATTTTAGCCACAAAAACACTGATAAAAATATCTCTCCTTGCTCTAAGATTACCATATCAATTTCTTGCCTAGCTCTTGAAATTAATCTTATCCTTCAATTTCTAACTTAGGCATCGTAGAGTGTTTAGCTAACACCACACTGGTGTTAGTTCACCTTTAATCTTTTTTTGCTCTTAGCAGACACCTTTAGTATTTCAAAAGAGTCAACAAGTTCATCAAGATCAAGTATTCAATCTTCCAAGTTACCTTTTTACGTTGACCAAAGGCTTACAGTTTTTAGCATCAACAATATATTATGGCGCGGATATCGTTTATACATAATACATATACTGAGTATTTATCTATTTCTCTTTGACTCTCTATGCATTCAATTCTTTCATGATTCATCATGTAGATCTTGTAGATCATCAATTCTAATGTTTTATATCAATATATACGTATATATCACTTTATTGAATTATGTTTCTCATATTGTTAAGATTGGAGAAATTTTAAGTTTGAATCTTCAATCTTCAAAAATATAGAAAATTGTAAGAGTTGAAACGTTTTTCTTCGATTTGTTCTTTAATTACACTTCGAAATTTTTAATAGATGAAAATGCAAATAATCATTAATGGATGGTAACCATGAACCATATACATATATTTGATATGTAAGGGCATGTTTACTAATCCGTAATCGGAAAGGCAACAATGGGAATCATTCCCATTCATGCGTTTACTTGCATTTGGGAATGATTTCCATTGCCTTTCCCATGTTTACTAAACTTTGGAAAGGGAAAAAAAATGGTGGGGCCCACATTCATTTGGGAATTCAATCCCTTATTTTGGAGGAGTTCAATTCCGGTGAGGGGGGTTTGGAATGAATTGGGGAGAAAAGGAATATATGTTTTGATTCCAAAACTACCCCAGCAGTTTAGTTAAATATCCAAAATTGCCCTCAACAAAAAATCCCAAAACCTACCGAACGTGATTTTCTTATCTTCTTCAGACAACTCCAAGCTGCCTCCAACCCAGCTGCCTCCAACCCAGCAAGTTTGACCTCTTTTATGTATATTACTTTTTTTTTGCTTTGAGTCTACTTCCTGCAAGTTTGATCTCTTCTATGTATATATTGCTATTCCTACTAGTGGGTTGACATATTTGTTGCATTATTGTGCAAATTAACAAAAAATAGACGTGTTAAAAGAGATAGAAATTAAGAAATAAGAATTAATATATTTTAAAATTAAAAGGGATAGATTTGGATATATATATATATATAAAAGAATTAAAAAATGCAAAGGAGTGCCCAAATGTGGAAAAAAAAAAGGTGTGAAAATCACCCTTCTTTAGTAATTATTTAGTAATTTTTAGTAAGTTTTACAATTCTAAATATTGTGCATTTTGTATAAGGGCATTTTAGTAATCAAACTGATTTTGAATCCGATTCCTGCCAGTTAGTAAACATGTTTATGGGAATTAACTTTATTTTCATTCCGATTCCTAACAGTTAGTAAACACGTTAATGAGAATGTCTGATTCCGATTACAGTTCATTCCGATTACTACTCATTCCGATTAATCATCACTCTAATTTATTTTATTCCGATTACTGCTTATTCCGATACATACATGATTCCGATTACGGGTAAGTAAACGTGCCCTAAAAGTGAAAGATTAGGCTGTGGTCCACAAGGGTTTCCACTTGTTAGTGTTTAGAATTAATTATTAGGACCATTTGGTACGTCTTGTGTGGCTAGTGGGTTGATCAGTCGAACCACCAAACTCCATTTACCACTTTACCATAATTTAAAACAAATAGTGATTAATTGGTGTTGGCAGCAAAGGCAATTGGACCACCAAATGACAAAAAGGACCTAATCTCTCACACACATCTACATATAGCGGAAAAGGAGTATATATATATTTAGGTAGATACGAAATAAAGCAAACCTTAATCGCTATTTAAAGAAAATAAGAAAATAAATTGGTAATAAGTGGACAGATCCAAACTCTTATAATTTACTGTGAAATAACACTCTACATACTCACACACCATTACATATGTGAAGTCATGTATGACTCAAAGCTTTTTACATGGATTTTATTTAACTACCTTACTGGCTTGATCATTGAAGAGCAGTCTCCAACAGTAGTGCCCTGTTACCTTTATAAATGTTTATCGATCTATCTTTTGATGTATAAATCAACCAATAATATGATGATTTGATACTTTTTCTTATCCTTAAAATGATTAAGTAAGGATAATAATATTCACATTATGGCACTACCTACCTACTTTTCAATTGCTATATACAAGGCAAATAATTGGGCACCTGCTGAGGATAAGAACGCACCTGCACTGCCTACAGCCCTACTTGCAAACAATCCAATATTATTGGAATGCTAATTTCTGGTGCTTTCTGCCATCATGCAAGCTCTTCATGCGTGTCAACGCACGTCCGTACAATAAAAAGCACCAATTACAATACAATTATTATATACATTTACGCTTCATCCGGAAAACCAAGTCCTGTACGACACCTATATATATATATATTAATAATGTCATTAGTACATTTTAAACATGGTAGATTCCTGTTTTTGGCCAAACCTTCTATCAGAATGCCACGTAAATTGACATTTGGTCTTTAATTACATGAATTATTAACCAATCTTTTAAGATTAATCTTCTGAGGTTGAAAAAACAAAAAAAGATTTGACTGTAAATCGTCAACATCTGATTATATGGGTGTATGACCGTCCAAACAGGTGGGGCCCATCATCTCTCAGCGCGTTTGAGAAATGGGATCATGAGAGCTGCATTCAAGAACTGCTCGAGTATTCCATTTACTTTTAAGATTGAGGGGCATTTCCGTCTATTTAAACTGAGGTCCCTCATTCATGCCATGCCGTCATCATACCGTCATGATGAGGGACCTTTAAACGTCACCACCACGCATTCAGCGAATATGCGTCGAGTCCAGAATGAATGTGAACGGTGAAAATGCGACTTCAAAGTTCCCTTAAATTACCCAAATTACCCTCCGAAAAATCCACAATGCCATTGCCACTCATGAAAAGTCAACTCGACAAGTGACAACTCATTCATGTTCATGGAAGACAGTGCGAAGAAGGGCGTTTATGTAATTTCAAGGCAACCGCCCTTCCAATAGGTCCAAGCGTCACGCGTCAACCTAAAATCGTCACGTGTCCGCAACACCCCCACACACCACCCAGCCCTCGTTACTCGTTAGCGTGTGCACTCTCAAACAGTGAAGCTCCTAAAAACTGACACGTGTTCATCGCCCTAACTACGAGCCACCGGTAACCGGTCTCACCTAAAGAAACCGACCTTATAAAAACCAGTTCAACCCAAACTCTCATAAAATTTTAGCTGATTGTGCGAAAAGAAAATCCAACCGAAAGTGCGAGAAAAGTCTCAAGAAACCGCCAGAAAATATAAATTATCGGAATTATCTGCTTTCCCTCGTAGTTGTTGTTCTTGTTGTTGCTTTGTTGTTGACGAAGTTTGCTTTGTGCTTAAACCAACTTGTTGGGTTAATTTTCTTGGGGGTGTCTGTGTGGTATGATTGCGCGAGAAAATGGTGGCCGAAGCTAAGGTTGTGTGCCAGCAGAGCGTGCCTGTGTTGGAGGTCGAGTACTTTGCTAAAGGGACCAATGTTCATGAGGTTGAAGATGTAGTTGCACTTAATCAATCTATTTCGCCCAAGAGTTTTGACCGAAATCGAGCTGCGGAATCGGTCTTCCCAGCTTTACCGAGCTCTCATGCGGTGAGTCCTCTGATCTTTATGAAGTTTCGTTTTTCGGATGATTTGATCTTCTAGTTGGTAGTTTCCATGTGGGTTTTCTTCTTCTTAGAGGATAATGATCTGGGTTTTGTTTGTTATAGTTTCGTTACCTCGGTTGATGTGATCAAATTTACCCGCCTGGGATTGTACTATGTTACCATGATACATCAAAACATTTGTTGGGTTTGATGTAAATTAAGTTTATGTTGATTTTTTTTTTTTTTTTTTTTTTTTTTTTTTTTTTTTTTTTTTTTTTTTTTTTNTTTTTTTTTTTTACCCATGCATGATGTTGAACAGTTGAAGCTGACAGTTTGTGGAATTTTAATTCCTTTCAGAGCCTCTGTTGCATAAAGTCATCTGTTTGTTATTTTTCGTCTGAAATTAGAGAAAACTGTATCCATTATTATGGTGATTTTGTGTGAGTTTTGGGTAGTTCCAAGTCTGGACGTTTCGATGATCTTATCACTGCGTAATTCTGGGCATAACCCATTGTTGTAAAACTTAACCATTATGAATTGCATACTAGATCAAAAATTCACCTGTATCCATAGAGGCTTGCAAAACCATAGGAGTGCAATGCACGTCATACATTCTCTTCATGTCGTATGCATTGAATTTCTAGAGGGTAAGTTGCTGCTCATTAGGAACAATGAGTCAGAACAGAATCTTAGTAATTTATAAGTGTCAAATGAAGAGGGTAAGTTGCTGCTCATTAGGAACAATGAGTTAGAACAGAATCTTAGTAATTTATAAGTGTCAAATGGAAATTCTTGGCATTTAATTTCTTTTGTTTTTTGGGTACTTTTTAGGATGTTAAACCTGCAGATAAAATTCCAGATTTGGCTCCTGAATCGGCTGACCTGCAATTCTTCCCCATGCTCCGTTCTGGCAGCTTTGCGGACATTGGACCCCGTAGATACATGGAAGATGAACATATACTAATAGATGATCTATCATCACACTTGGGAGCGCTCTTTAATTTTCCCAAGCCAAGTGCTTTTTATGGGGTAATAATATCACTTTGGACTGCAATGACTTTGAAATGGTAGGCGGTGGATTGTTAGTTTTGAAGCTTACTGAGGTTGAAAATGTTGTACAGGTATTTGATGGACATGGAGGACCTGAAGCAGCAGCTTACGTGAAAAAAAATGTGATCAGACTCATTTTTGAAGATGTCAATTTTCCCCAAACGTCTGAAGTTGATAAGATTTTCTCAGAGGAAATTGAGAACTCCCTCCGTGAGGCATTTCATCTGGTTGACCTTGCTTTGGCGGATGACTGCAGTGTAAGCAGTTCTTCTGGGACTACAGCATTAACTGCTATGATATTTGGAAGGTATATCTATTCCTTAGAACTCTTTTCCCTCCCTTCCCATCATGCTAGAAAGAAACCTGTTTCCGGGTTAATTTTTTATTGAAGCTAGTATCTCTTGTATGATTGGTCAATGGTCAACCTTTCCTATTGATTTTAGTTACATGGATCAAGAGATATTTATTTCAGCGGTCACTGACCTGAATTGTGATATATTTCTGTCCATTCCATACTTTTTATTCTCTTACATGGCGATTGAACTTGTTTTCTTCCTTTCCAGGCTTCTAATGGTAGCAAATGCTGGGGATTGCCGAGCAGTTCTCTGCCGGAAAGGAGAGGCAATCAACATGTCTCAAGACCACAGGCCAATATATCCCTCGGAAAGGAGGCGGGTTGAAGAATTGGGTGGATATGTTGATGATGGGTATCTGAATGGTGTCTTATCAGTTACTCGAGCATTAGGTGACTGGGACATGAAGTTTCCCCGTGGTTCTTCTTCACCCCTTATTGCTGAGCCAGAGTTTCAGCAGGTGGTTTTAACAGAGGATGATGAGTTTCTCATTATAGGGTGTGATGGCATTTGGGACGTGATGTCAAGTCAGCATGCAGTTAGCCTTGTTCGCCGTGGGCTGCGGCGGCATGATGACCCAGAGCAGTGTGCTAAGGACCTTGTCATGGAGGCTCTTCGTCTCAACACTTTCGATAATCTCACTGTGATTATTGTATGCTTCTCTCCTCTTGATCACCGGGAACCACCATCACCGCGTGAACGGAGAATTAGGTGCTGCAGCCTCTCTGCTGAGGCCCTCTGTAGCTTGAGGAGCTTGTTGGACAGCAGCGCCAGTGTTTGATTGTATATACAATTTTTCAAATAAATTTCTTCCTCATAAAAGACCATACGTTTGTTCCGGCTGCTTCGGTCATGAGATAAAAAGGCAGCAGCAGTTTTGTAGGTGTTTGGGCTTCTCTCATCATACCTCGGAGAGCTCAGAATTGATGTACATACATACGGGGAGGAGGAAGGTGGTTGTGTTGTATAAGATGTATGTTGATACATTCTTTGTTAGACAGTCCAGAGTGACCGACTGTCCATCTGATGTAGTCCATTTGTAATCTACTCGTGTGCTTTTGAATATGACCCATATCTTCGTTTCTACTTGGCTCTTCTTTTTCATCTCCTTACATGCTTTTGATTTTTACCACTTCTCCCAACGAAGTTAACCCCTTGGCCTTTAAGCGAATTTCAATGCTCTACGTTTCAGTAGTTTGATTAAACATAGCAAGTAAATGACTCTTCCAAAGCTCATGTTATGGGTCTTAGAGTGAGTGACCTTTCTGAAATTCTTAACAAATTATACAGTAGGAGGAAGACACCTTCCTGAGTAGGGAAAGCTATATGATATGTAACACCAAAATACAAATGATGTAGCAATGATATGGAGTAAGAAAGAAAAGAGGAAGAAGAGAAATAAAGTAGGATAGAGAAATCAAATACGATTCACTATCAAATATGAACAAAGAGGCCATTACAACAAAATACATCTCAAAAGCATGATATATTATCATAAAACATTCAATGGATGAGATTTAATATATTCCAATTCTATCACTAAATGTAGCACTGACTTATCCTTGCAGTCCAAAGATAGTATGTTGATAGTACAGTATGATAATACATTTTCTTTGTGTTGAGTATGATAAATGCTAATACATCCATAAACCATTCAAGCAAAGAAAAATTGACATAGACCCCAAAGAAAAGATATGATAATTTCTTTGTTCACATTCTTTGGAAGTGACATAGAGGGGAAGCCAGCCTTAGATGAGAAAACCAATGATATTAGAAACATCTTCATTGTACTCATTTCTCTGCATCGATGAGGAAATCCTTGGTGTTCCTATTCAGCAATAAATTAGATGGTAGACATATTTCATCAGAAAACATTTGCCACATTAAATGAATCAGTGGCATTCATTGAACATAAGATTGGCTACCTATTTAAATCATTAGACGGTTGAGTCTGATTTGTAGCTTTTTGCAAATGTTGTAAACCTTTCCAAGCCACGTGCAAGCAAACTTTCAAGAAATGGTTGCAGTGCCTGGATGATGTAAAATCAGAAAACAGAAAGATAGGTTGTTTCATCCCACTTGAAGTAAACAACATTTTGTTATTTTTCTTTAAGTAATGCAATCAAACAACATCTTTACGTTCAGTGATTTCAGCCTGTAGATGGTCTCTTCACTGGAGAATGACAAATATCTAAACCATAGTTACAAAACTTACAGATGCTACTGGAGCCAGAATTGGAGGAACTTCATAAGAGACGGTTAGCTGAAAAGGAAAAATGATAAATTGATGAGAGAAGTGTGAACTACCCAACAAGGAAAATGAGAAATGAAAATCCACTTTTCCTAGTTCTCATTAGTCCAAAAAGCCTAGAACAGGAAACCATGGATATGGAAATTATTCTGTGAATTCAAAATAATGATTTTAATTTATACCAATCCACTGAATGCCCCTCCAGGCCGTTCAACTGATGGCCAAGGACAAAGAAATTTTTTTAAATAATTAAATTAAAAAAAAATTGATTTCCCAACTGTGGCATCAATTGACTGGCCTTCCTATGCCTATAAAATGTACTAAACACTGCCAATCTGTCATTGATCAGAATAGGTGTATAAAGAGGATTCACAACACCAAAAAAATAATAACTGCAAAAATTCAAATTCAATATCAAACAAAGCAGTCTCACTTCTACTATACATGATGAAGGACCTTTTGGATAAAACCGAACAGCACCTCTGCCATGCAAGTAAATCAGTTTATCAAGATTCTCATATCAACATAATATAATATACAAACATAATATTTAACATTCACTGTTCAATAATATTTCCCCATGGTGTAACCTCAATAACATGAGCACCACTTTGTCTGTGATACAGTAAACAGTGAATTCCAGATAATTCAGAAGTTAGAAGTCAAACACCTTTAAAGCTTTTTTAAGATTCTATCCAAAAGAAAAAACTTTTTAGATTCAGGTACTTATCTCCATCATCTGAAATGTAAACTTCCACTTAAGATGAACCTAAGATGTTTTCACTGAGCTTGCAATGGGTGGAATCTGCAAGCTTCTAGTGAACTGAACAAGAAATTTTATTCAAGACAAATTCTATATGCATTCATTTTCAATAATTAAGTTCCTATTCCTCAGTAGTTTTCTAACCAAATAGATAAAGAGGATTATTGGTTTTTCGTCATAAATTCTAGGATGACACTGTGTACAAGTACCAGCACTATAAAAACCATAGCCTATTTATACGAAATAACTTCAAATGCATTCTTTTTCAAATGATTCATATAAAACCTAGATTGGACAAAAAGGTTACTGAAACACACAGTTTTTTCCAATACTTTTCTTCTTCTCACTGTTAGGAAGACCTTCCAGATATCTCCAGTGGATTCTCCAATTTGGATAGAAGACTGCATGAAGGTGTTTGCAGAATATTTTGAAACAGAATACTATGATAGGCTAAACAGTTAGTCCCCGATAACCAAAAATAAGAAATTCAACGTTTGAACTCTTTTAAGATTTCAGGTACTTATCTGCATCCTATTAAATGTAAATCTTCCACTTAAGATAAACCTAAGATGTTGTCATTGAGCTGGCTAGGGATGGAACCTGTAAGCTTCTTGTGCACCAACCAAGAAACTCCATATTCAAGAATAAATTTCATATGCACTTGTTTTCAATCAAGTTATCGTATTTTCCTTAATAGTTTTCTAACCAAATAACTAAAGATGATTATCGGTGTTTTTCCATAAGCTTTAGGATAACACAGTATACATGCACCAATGTTTAAGTGCTTAAAACGAATTCTTTAAAATTCTTCATATAAAGCATTAGAAGGCACACACTTATACTATTGAACAAAAAGGCTTCTTCTTACCTGTTAGGAAGACCTTCCATAGATCTCCAATGGATTTTCTGATTTGGAATGGGCTGCATGAACATATTTATACAAAAATTATAAAGGGAAAAGTTTTAAGGACACATTATTCAACTCCTCAGTTCTAACAGTAGATCGAGGAAATAAGGAAGGAAAAAAAAGGATTTTAAGTAGGATTTTCTGATTTGGAATGGGCTGCATGAACATAATTATACAAAAATTATAAAGGGAAAAGTTTTAAGGACACATTATTCAACTCCTCAGTTCTAACAGTAGATGGAGGAAATAAGGAAGGAAAAAAAAGGATTTTAAGTAAAAGGTAAGGTGTATGATTCTTACCTGCATATTTCGAGCAAGCCATGAGAATTCAATATCACGGCCAAAAGCTTTATACTTAAGTGACCATCGTGATAGGTCAGGCTTGTCTTCCTGTATCTGTGTTTTAGTGTTTTTTTTTTTTTTTTTATTTGGGAAANTTTTTTTTTAATTTGGGAAAAGAAAATATCAAATATCAATCTCTTGAAAATTTGAAAAACTGGATCTATTATCAGCCAAGTTGCAATCATATCAGCTACAGCATTTTACTCTCAAGGAATAATAGTAAAGGAAAATCAATTTTCCCTTTAACAATTAGCATACTTAACAATATATCATTTTTAACTAATAAATTATAGGCTTGAACATATTAGGTTGGGAGAAGCATTTATACAAGTAGCCACCAGCTCTAGCTCAAGTGGCATTGGGGTGGGTGTGAAAGTCGTAGATCCTAGGATTCAAATCCAATTGTAAGCACAAACAAAAAAAGGATCGATACTAGTAGTTATTTGTTCAGTAGAATAAAAAAGAAACACAAGTATGCTTCAAATATAGTCAGAGAGGTCATTAAAAGAGTGTTTGGAGAGTTGTGTAGCACCTTGACAGTTGAAATAAAGGGCATCCAACGGGGAATTGCCTCACGATCAGAGTAACAATTATAGGCAACTGAAATAGGCACATCAACATCCATCTTTACTCTGCATTTGGTCACATTGTCTAGTAATTAGTGGTAAATCTTTGATTTGCAGCCCAAATTTAGAACACATATATGCTAGAACTCAATTTACATTATTTACAGTTCCATTGCACTATAAAATACTCTGATAACAGACTAAGCATCAAAAGAAGCACCAACATAATAAAAAGGTGCGGCATTGTGCAGCTAAAGTATAAACTGAACAAGCAACACTTATCATGTGAATTTGATGAGTAGCCTAAGAATGAAAATAATATTATTTGAAATTTTTAACTACATTGAAGAAGTCGATTTATAATAGTCCTCATAATTAAAATTCAGCACAAGTCAGTATAAAATATGGTCCTCATTCAGAGACAAAATTTCCATGTTAATTATTAACAACTTTCTGATAGCCATTACCATTGATCAAGAAGCAAATCAGAAGAATGAGATAAACAAATAAAAATTTAGCAATGCTATCAAAGCAAGAAGAAGTGGAATTACGTGCAGTCCTGCCATTGCATAACAGGGGAAAGGGGTCTGAATCCAGTGAGGACCGAGCTTCGCTTGGAAGACCCACATGGGATCTTAAAGAAGATGTCACCTAAAGATGGTTGGGGTCTGAGGGAAGAGCTTCTCCAAATGGGTATGTGGCTGAGACTGGGACAGTTTGGGCTTGAAATACAGGCTGCTACAGCCGTTGCAGGAACACAAGACATGGTCAAACAAAAAAAAAGCACAGAACAGAAGAATTATAAGGCAGAAAGAAAGCAGCAAAAGGGATACAAAACCGAAATGCAGCTCACGAGTCGAGCAAGAGTCTCATGGCCACAAAATATGACCATCTCAGAGCCACCAGTCAGATTTGTCCACTTCTCCACAATCGGGTGTGGGCCTCATTCATCTTATTTCTTCTAACATGCCCCAGAATTTTGCGGTAGGAGAGCCCAATAAACAGTTGAAAGTTGAAACAAACTGTGATGCTCAGTCCACTTAACCCAACACAGGGCCCATATAAGGCGTTAGCCAATGGTCCAATTTTAGGCCTTGGGAGTTGAGATGTCCACCCCTTGGGTCGGGGAGTTGGGGGCGTTATCTTGAGTTGACAAATTAAAAATAAGAAAATTAGGGGTAGGTCCAAGGAATGTAATTTCGATTTCGTTGGAAATTTCGATGGAAATTTCGACGGAAATTTCGATGGAAATTTCGATCAAATTTCGATTTCGCTAGGGTTTCGACAAAAANCCTAATATGTTTTAGAAATGACTCTCATTTTGTTAATTTTCGTCAACCCCATCTATTAGTCATGTTTTTATCTTAAATTTTGTTTGACTTTTGACCCATAAAACTTCTACTAAATTGTTGAACCGTTAAAAAGTTTCAAAAAAAAGATGACAATAGTCCTATGTTGAAGTGTCCAAAAGGAAGTTAAACTTCTAAATAAATAAGATAAATGCAATAAAAATAAATAAGTATAGAGATAATTATCTCTTGTTATCAGAAGCATTTATCCCATGAAATTTGATTTCAAATTAGAGTTAATCTCTACCTCAGCAACTTCTCCTTAGCTGCTCATGTTGCCTATATAAAGAGCTAGAAGGAGGGGAGAAAAAAAAACCACACCGAAGGGCTGAAGAAACAGAGGTGAAAAGAGTGAAAAGGAAAAGCATTTTCTCTACATATATTTCCTAGTCAGGTATGACCCAACACCTCCCCCATTCTGTGGTAAGATTTCATTAATGGCAATAGCTATTGAGTTAGGTGGTGCCCACAGGCACCATAAACCCAATAGCTCATAGCTATTATTGGTAATGACTGCGGTCACTACAAAAATATTTGATGTCCGCGGACACCACAAAAAAAAGGCTACCCGAAGGTAACCTGTGGATTCTAAACAAATTCATGGGATCTTTTTGGATTCTAAACGAATCCGAAAAGCCCAAAAAAATGTGTGATTGCGTCGCCACTCAAAAAAAACCTCTGCCTTCAAAAAATATGAGAAAGGTTTGCCAAGAACAAAAATTACCTGCAAATACAAAATGGAGGAAAATGTTAGCCTTTAAGAAATAAGGAACAGATCGACCACTCGTTGGATTTTTATTTCTACTCACAAAAGGGGTTGGCCAGTAGAGAGTCTGCACTGCACTGCACTGCAGAAATGAAAAAAATAATATGAATATCAAGAGTTGTTCTCGGCATGAACCAATCCCCACAAGAAATCATGGATGGTTTTGAATTGGCAAAGTGTAAATAGCAGGAGTATCTTGCAATTGTACCCAAAAGATGAAGTTGGATGATTCTTTTTCCTTTGCCCACGTGAACTTCTTTCCAAGGTGTAGATTTGCTTTTGTTTCTTTAGCACAAAAAGTCAGGTGTGAAGTGACTATACCTTTTGGACAACCTGCACGAGAACAGAAAAATTATTTTATATGCAATGGCTTGTTGGAAGCCAACCAAAAAACAAAGAGAAGGTGATCTTACCTTGGGAACCTGCGGGCAGATTAAAGGAAAAGAGGAGTGAACAGGTCTTGGTCGCAAGAGGCAACAGGAAAAAAATCACTGATGCCGACCCCCCACTGCTGAGAGTTCTTTAATTGTGTGGAGGACTCTTGAAGGTAATGACCAATTTGAAGAGATAGGCAGCATAGTATCCTAATGGCAGTAAGAAGACAGTGAAGGAAAAGGAGTCTACTACTGTGTCCCATATGAGGAGGGAAATCCTAAACTGCAGAGAACAGAGATTTTCTCTCTTTCAAGCTGGGCTGTCAAAGCCTTTGAAATTCATTTTGAGTATATGGGCTTATGGGACCATTTACTATTGGTCTTGGGTAAAGACTAAGCTGAAATGTAAAGAGGTTGCTGCCCCAAGGTCTTTCTCACTGAAGCTCAAAGGCAAATGGGCATTTCCAATAAAGACAAGTTTAGCAAAAATCAAAGGCTTTTTTTCAAATTACTTACCTAAATTATACTCCTATTTGCAATTCATCACATAAATTAAAAATTGAATCAATCTCTCACCTGAATTAAAAAAATTTGCAATTTCACGCCTCCGTCTAATTCCGTAAATATCTCCGTTAAAATTAAGAGTATTATAGTCTTTTTAGGTTAAAATTAAGGGTATTATAGTATTTTTCATGTTAGTTTTCTATTATTAAATATATAAATAATTAATAATTAAATAAAAATGAC
>QANT01005455.1:0-12573 GCA_003254885.1 Purshia tridentata
CGACTAGTTAGCAAATTATAGTTCAATTTATATACGATAGATGAGTACCAAATAATATATGTTTATTCGGAGACCATATATCGAAATATATTACAAATTTCAGTACTAGTTTACCGAACAAAAACGTGAACAGTAAATTTTATAAATTCGAAAAATTTCATGAAAACTCAAAAAAATATCAAATTTACTTCATTCAACGACTCCAAATTGTCTTCTGAGTGTCCATTCGTCAAATGCAAGTTATTTGAGTGTTTTAATCAATAATTTATGTCTAGGATTTTAGTTAAAGATGAAAATGGTGGAGGTGGAGGTTGAGGATAAGGATGAAGATGGTGGAGGTGGAGGTTCAGGTTGTGTACGTTGGGTTTTTCAGTGGGTGGTCAAGTGGGTTAAGGGGTATTGGGAGAAAACATGTAGGGTGAGATTATTTGGTGGGTTTAGAGAGTAAATGTAGAGATTTTATTAAATAAGGGTATTTGTGTAATCATAAGATGGTCAATTCAGCAAACCTTGTGAATTTTAAATTTAGGAGTGGTCAACTCAGCAAGGGTGGTTAACTAAGCATCTTAGGGTGGTCGGAATAGACTAGGCCTTTAGCTATAGGGCTCCTAAATATTAAGATCCAATAGTCCAGGCTCCACAAGTGGGCTTATTTAGAGGCCCATAAACATATAAATATCGTAAAGCTGGAGTTGATATGTTGAATGCATTACTTCCTCAGGCCCAATTTAAGAGCCTTTTTTATTTTATTTTACTCAAGTCAACATCAAAACGACGACGTGTCTAGCTTGGGAGTCGTCGTAGCCATAGCCACCACAAAATCGCTGCCCTCAAAACTCAACGATTCTTCCAGAAAATCAGCATAAGGCTGAGGAAGAACCAGAGACAGAGCAAGCGAGTGAGAAAAAGCCGAGAATGGGGTCGCTTCTGAAATCGTTCTTAGATCCAAAGAAGAACTGGCTCGCCCGTCAACACATGAAAGCCATCTCCACTCGCCTCCGCCATTACGGTTCTTCTCAAAACCCTAATCTCTTTCTCCTTCTATATATGTGTGTGTGTGTGTGTGGCTAGTTGATTTGATCCATGCTTAATTGGCCATGAAAATTAGGGCTTCGATACGACGATCTGTACGATCCCTACTACGATTTGGATATCAAGGAGGCTCTGAACCGGCTCCCGAGAGAGATTGTGGACGCGCGTAACCAGCGTCTGAAGCGCGCCATGGACCTCTCCATGAAGCACGATTACCTCGACGAAAAACTTCAGGTTCATTTCGCTCTTTACCCGCATTTCATTTACTTGTTAAGTTCCTTTTTACTAATCTAATCCCTAATCTGAGTCATAATGATTTGATCGTCTTTCAATTTGGCTTCTATGTTTCCCAATGAATTAGTAAGATTGAAAACAAAATCATGAAGAAATTATATTAATTTGAAACAAAGAGTGCATTTCTAATTTTTTTTATAACAGTTTTATAAGATTTGCTATAGAATCCTGGTAGTGGGTGTAGGGTATTGTATTGAATATATGTTTTCGGATGCGTATTTTAACCACCATATTCGTCATATTTTCTCTTATTGTGAAAATAGTTAGTAAACATTCTCTTTTTTCTGTTGGCTCTTTTTCAGGCACAGCAAACACCATTCAGGAGCTACCTTCAAGATATGCTGGCTCTGGTAATTACCTTTCTTTTGCTCCTTTGCTACTACTCTTTTTTGGGTCTTTCATGTGCACAATTTGAGTTCGTATTGTCAACTATAAAGCACGGGTTTTTTGGTTACAACTGCAAAGCATGTTTTTGTTTTTGTTTTGTTAAAAAGCTGGTTTTTTACCAACTATGGTAGTGTCTAGCTAAAAGATAGAAGAATGGCAGGGACTGTATTCTTTCTGAAATAAACTTGATGGGAAGAATATTTAGTGTCCTATTTTATTTGTTCACCATGTGAGCTATTTCAATATATGTTAAGTGCTACATTTATTTGTAGTCCGAATGTCAGTTTCCCTTTGTTGTAGTTCTTATTTTCTTACCATGAATGAAACAGAAGATGTAGACTAATGAATGTTGAGATTAATTTGAATTCAATGAATGTCCTTGGACCGTATCTCCTATTAATAAACTTGAAGGTTCCATTTAAATATGTGGATTTAAAATAAGAGATTTGAGTTGGAATTCTTAGTTTTAAATTGTTTGATTTTAAAAGAAACGAGAAAAAAGAGCATTTTGATTCAATTATTTTGAATTGGAAATGTGATTTAGGGAGTGGATTTGAAATATAACTTTTTTCTTTGAGTACTTGAAATCCATCTTATCTTAACTAGTCAAATTTGCATGTGAATTTGATTATTATAATAATTTCATATTCATGATATCTTGTTAAACAATTTATAATAAAAATGTGAATTCAAGTCCTTAGGTCCAGCTCCATTATCCGAATGCAGCCTTAATAGTGTGCTAGTATAAGACATGTTGCAAGCATAAGTTGTAATTAAATATTAATTATGCTTCTGTTTGCAGGTGAAGAGGGAGAAGGCAGAGCGTGAGGCTTTGGGAGCTTTGCCACTCTATCAGCGCACCATTCCATAAGCATGTTACTGCCCTGCTTGTAGCTATTTTTGATTTATGAATCTTTGGATGAAATTATAGCAGCCCTTCTGGTAGATGTTTCCATACCTTAAGGGAAATTGTGTTCCTATTCTAGAAGCTTTTTCCAATTGTTCGAATTTGAGGACCTGAATTGGAACTTCCTGGATGGCTGTCATATTCTGGAAGTCCTCTTTTTTTTCATTAATAAAAATGTATGATCCAACTTTCAGCTTCTTTAACATGCCTGATTGCAATAAGCTGATTTGTCTATGAAAAGATTTCTTGCTATACTGTTACATTGTTGCCTTCTGTTTATATTCTCAGTAAATGTCCGTGGTTAGATTGGTGATGGGTTCTTTTTTGCTATTGATCCCTTAATTGTGTTTTTCATCCTTATGAGCAACTGAAAATGGTTGCATTATGGTCCGAGTCGAGCAGAGTTTCCTGTATGCTTTCTATCAGCTGTAGGAATGTTTTCCTGCAAGAATTTTCTTGGCTATGACAACTTACTCAGTTCTGATTGAGCCGGGTTTGTCTTCCAAGAAAAACTTGTGCGAAGTGTTTTCTGTCATGTTTTCCACGTCTGAATCCCACCACCCTCCCCACCGGTTTGTTCCTACCTCCTAGCCACCATCCTAGCCTCCACCCTCCCCTTCTCTCTCTCCTCCACTCTTTTTCTCTCTCCCTCTCTGTCACGGCTCCTCCCTCCCAGCCACCCTCCCCCGTATTTCTGTCCTTTAATCTTTTTCTCTCCCTCTGTCTTTTCTGATATGCATCCTCTCTCTATAAAGATCACTCAAAACGGGACTTTAGAATATTAGATAATAGACGAAGTTTAGGGTGTTAGTGGGAGGATTTAAATTTTAAGTAGATCTGTCAAAAGCGTTCACGATTTGTTAACACGACATGAAAACTTATGGGTTTGGGTACGAAGTTCTCAGACTCTGTTGATATTAGTGTCACCCATTAACGGGTCGGGCTGGGTCAATTGCGGGTGACCCGTTAAATTCATTATTGTGTAAGGGCATTTATATAATTTTATTTAAAAAATAATCCTAAGCTAACCTAAATTCACTACACTCACTTAGTCACCCACAACCACACGGCCGCACTCCCTCATTTGGTTGTATATTAGTTGTCAAAAAAAAACCCAAAATTTAAATAAGCCAAAAGACTTTTTTGATTCTTATACTATGGATGAGTCGCACTTTGGTTTCTATTATTTTAATTTATATTTTTTAAGGATAGTATTTTCATTAATGTCACAATCAAGTCCAATTCGTCAAAATTGAAACTAAAAATGCCGACGTGACATCACTTGATTGACTCTTAATTTGTCCATAGTTTTATCCTTAAATATAGAATTTGTGATTTTCAATAAACCTACGAGGAAGACATCTTTTGGTTCACTCTTGGACAAGTTGGGGGTCTATATAATATAGCTGTAAAATTATTCTTATCTTATTTAGATAGTCAATTACTGTATAAATCCTAAATTACATTATCTTCAGATCTAGACTTTCTCACCATTAAAAAAAAAAAAAGAGAGGGTAAAAGAGAAGAAGACAAAAGAAAGGAGAAGTACGTATAGAAATAGCGGATATCATTTTATTTGCTCTGGTAGCATATAAGTCTCAATTCTTTATATTAATTCCAGTATCTTCGGAGAGTTAATTACAAGACAGTGTTCTACAAGGCAGCGTCGTCGTTTTGTCTTTTCAATAATGTGGAGTGGATTTCGCTTCCTTCCTAAGATTTTCCTTCTTGCAAATTTAAAAAAAAAAAATAAAAGTAGGGTTAAAATAAGCACAAGAAAAATAAATTCTATCTAATATTATATCCATGGACCAAGATTAATTGCGAATTTTCTATGAGTCAATGTGGCGCGCAAATATGATTTCTTAATTAGTTTTATGTGCGATGAGTATGTCAACGTGTATATATATTAGTAAATCTAGTCTTTGGCATGCGCTCCGCACCTATTTATTGGCATTTTTATTATTTTATTTTAAATTTTATAATTTTTCATCACTTTCTTTACATTTTAAGGTGGTGAGGTGTTGGCTAAAAAGAATAAAAATAAAAAGGTGGTGAGGTATTTTTTTAAGGCTTATTATTGAATTTTCCCCCTGAAATATATTCTCTTTTTCACTTTGTCCCTTAAAAGTTAAATTCACTCACTTTGCTCTCTGAACTTTACTCTTATCTACACCTTCAAATCCATCTATATATTATCTGAAGTTCTAAAACTTTGTTTTAAGTGATTTTTATATGATTATAAAGAGAAAATTCATAACTTCAAAATGAGTATAAGATATATTGCTAATTTTGGTGGAGGTTTGATAAGTCAAAAATCGAGTTAAAGTTGAGAAAAAAATAGACAAATGGATGAAGTTGTATTCAGGAGCGCAAAGTGAGAGGATTTTCCCTTGTGATACAAAGTTTGGGGGACAAAGTATGAGGATTTAATTTTTAGAGGACAAAGTGAAAAAAAAAAAAATTAGTATGTTAGAAACAAATTCAATAATAAGTTTTTTTAAAATTATTAAATTTTTTTTTATGGTTGTATTTAATTTAGAACTATATTGTTATTTATTATGTTCAACCGTTTATTGAAATAAAAGTAATTTAAGCAATCTTATTTTTTGTAAAACTTGTAACATCACATATTTCTTTTAGCATTATAACATTAAAGATATATGAAGTGATTTTTAATAGTGGTTTTTAAGAGCGGTTTTTAATAGCGGTTTATAGGTTATGAAAAGGGATTTCTAGTTCCTGATTTCTTCACACCTAGTATTAAAACATTACTTGAAAATTCTACGTACAACTGGATGTGACTGGCCATGGAATGGAATCTTGGCAAAAGTGCATGCATATGTACGTGACGACAACCAGGTGCGGGAGCTGTAAGGAATTCTCGGTCTATCGCCGCCTATACAGTGCCCTTTTTTCTTTTTTTATTGGCCACAACCTTCTATTTAAAGCTTACGGTATCAGACTCTCAAATGCTCTGCATAACACGCATTTGTGACCTAACGCAGTAAATTAAGCAGCTGAGAGTGTTCTCTATCACTGTCTCTCGTTCACAGCCGCTTCTGACGCACGTCTGTACTAGCCATGGTAAGTTGTAGTTGATCAGAATCTGCCTCTTTCTATGTTAATTAACCTCTCTCATAGTTCTTAATTTGTCTATAGCTCATTGTTCATTGTGTTCTATTATATAGTCTGATAACCTGCCCTGCATCAACCTCCACATCGTCGGCGATGCTGCAATTGGTACACATGACACGAAACTTTACTCTCTAACACACACACACAAGCTAGACATAAATCTTTTCTTGGTCAGAAGAGAAACTTCATTAAACAGAAGTAGAAGATATAATTACAAGCTGGCAGGGTTGGGTGACTGGGTGCTAGCGTCCTTGATTTTTAATGTTTAATATTATTGTTAGTATTTTTCTCATATAATTAGGATCTCATATTATTGGGAAGAGGCAGCCGTTGTCTTGTGAAAGAGTTGAGGTCGATTAAGGATATTGGGTCTTGTAGATCGAGTTTGAAGAGAGGAAGAAAATGGGACCAACTTTGACTCCAATAGCAGCCGGAGTTGTTCAGGAGATGCAAAAACTGCCGGAAAAAGGATAAATTTTAATCATCAAACTAAAAGAAATTGATTGCGTCGAAAGGCCTATAAATTGTGTTGAAACTTGTGTAATCTAAATGTTGTTATGGATTCTTCCCCTATAGTTTTTCTTTTAAAAGAATGGTAATGGAGAGTTTTGATTGGGTGCAGGCAAAACTGCGTTTGTGAAAAGGCACATCACTGGAAAGTTTGAGAAGAAATATGAAGGTAAGAAATGAAATGATTTTGAGAGTGGTGAACCATTAGAGTGCATAATTTCAACTTAAAGAAAAGAGCAGTGTTATTTCCACCCACTTGTCTTATTTTCTCAACTCCTACTCAATTTTAAAGTTATGAAATACTATTCTCACCCCCAGTTATCTCCATAATAACCCTAATAGAGTGAAACAATTACCCACCAACTAATTAAATACTCTTCACACCCTTAAAATTATGTCTCACTCACCCATTCATCTCCTTCTACTTTTTTTTTTCTCACCTTATCATCTACGATAATATCATACCCTTCCATTTTCGAGTTCACATTTCATTGGTTAGCATATAGACCTTGTGCATGCTTGCAATTGGCAATAAGTCTTACACGAATTTTAATGAATAATGACTTAGGCTTGTGGGGTTTAATTGCGACTAACCCAAAAGTTTGGACATTTCCATGTCAAAGCTTGAATTTTGTTCCATAAGCATAATCAATTATTGATTATAACAATCTCTTAGTTACATATGCCAACACAGTATTAATCTAGCTACATGAATATTCCAAATTTTCAATTATGAATGTTTACTTTTCTTTCATTGGTTGGGTATTGATTGTTAGGGTTTTTGAAATTTAGGGGTTTAGTAAATTAATATTTATATTATCTTAATTAATTTGAATGAGTAGAAGAGAAGATGAATTTATGGGTTATTAGGTGTAGGAGGGTGATTAGGGTTTAGATTTTTTGTTTTTTTCTTTTAACTTTTGGGTGGCTAGGTCTTTCATGTCATTTCACAAAAAATATATATATTATTAATATATATTTTTACAATATGGGTGGAAAAATAAGACAAGTTGGTGGAAATAGAATTACTCTAAAGAAAATATGTGTTTTACAATTTAATGCTAACCATTCTCATATTTATGTATGCTTATTTTTCTAATGCCAGAATTTCTATGATATTTTATATTGGGTTAATTTTAGGTTCATGTATAAATGTTTGGTTTATATCTTTCATATATCACAGCCACCGTGGAAGAGACTGACTACCAATTTGAACTCTCCGCAACAAGCGGGGAGAAGATTAGCAGCCTCACATGCCGCGTTACTAGTGATCCCAAGAAGTTGGATAGCTCTAGCGATAACATATGCAAGTATCCGTATGCTTTCTTGCTTATATTTATATTATCATATTGTAATTTTCAGCAAGCTGTGATCTGATTTTTTATTTTTTGTTCTTTTTGTCTCCTCTTCTGAAAACAGACAACCCAAGACGCTAGTTTGATATTGTTTAATTAGACACTAACTTTAAGTAGGCGAAAATGAAGAACTTTGGTGGTTGCAGTTGTGGTGTAGATGTTAGTTTCATAGTTTGTGTGGTAAGGGATAGTTTCAGCCTTTTAGGTTAAAGAGAGATGCTTAGTTGATAAGCAGTGCATGCATAGTATCTGCAACTTTGAATATTGTTCTCCAACTCCAAGTCTCCAACATTTGAATATATCTTCTCTCAAAGGATCCAACGTACTTGTTTCTTCGATCTCTTCAAGAATTCAACACTTGTTTCTTCTCTTCAAGAATCCAATGACTACTTCCTGTCTCAATCTTTGTTTTTCTTTGATTTATTAGGTATTATGTAAATTAGGAAAAAGGGTTATGCTTTGTTGGAGGTTGTCATGCTATTCAATTGATCTTGATGAATAACTGCTTTCTTAGATCTCGATTTTAGCCCATTTTGGAAACAAAATAAATGTTTTCTTTTAAATTGGGTTTAGTGTATAGCTTTCTAACAATTCTTTTAGGTTTCTATTTCTTTTTTGAAGAAGAGAGATTTAATTGTGTATATAGGTGTATAGAGATTTATTCTTTTAAGTTTTTATTTCTTTTAGTACCCATTGTCATATGCATTGTCACATTGAACAAGAATATAAGATCATGGTGGGATATGATTGCAGTCAGCCTGTAGCCTTGAAAATGGTCCATGTTGAAAAAAGAAAAAGAAAGGAACAATGTGGTAAGAGTAAGTCTAAAATTAGGGCAACTTTATTTTAAGAGATGGATTAATTTTTTTAGCTAGGTAAGTTTTTTTGTCATGAAATCTTTTTAGATCTTTTTTTCTTTGTTATTAATATATTGAAGTTTTGTAAAATTTTAGAAGAGGTTAAATGAGTCTTTTTAAAAGTTTGTGTGGCAAATGCATTATTAAAGGTATAATGTATTTAAAATATTGAATAATTAAATTGGCATGGAAATTACATATCATTAATTAGGGCACGATTAGGACACCAATAATTCAATAATATTTTTCTTACAACATTCTTATATTACTTTACTTGTTATCACTTTATTAGACATGAATCTTTTTTTAGTTTTGGGTTTTTATTTTATTTTCTATAGTGTACATAGTATAAAAATTATAGTATAAAAATATGGTAAGTATAGCATTACCAATAATTAAACCCTAGCAAATTCTTAAATGATTTATTATTTTCAGTTTTAGCTTCCAAAAGAGACCTAGTAAATCATTTTTCTTTGCTTGATTATCTGTAGTGATCAGTCCAAGCTGCAAGCTGCCATTATCATGTTTGACGTAACTGCTCTTTTGACATACCAAAATGTCCCAAAATGGTACAATGAGATCTGCAGGTGTGTTACTTAATTATGGAGTATATAGATTGATTTATTTATCTATTTTATCCTCTACCACATTAATTAATTTTTTATAAAAAAATTATGTTTTAATTAATAGTCTATGTTCTGGGTCCTTTACCCAAAATAATAATATTCCTAATTAATTAATTAGTTGATTGTTTTGTAATCAAGTGGGTTAAATTTTCTACGTGTAGGGTGTATGGGCCCGATATTCCCATTGTTTTATGTGGCAACAAGGTAGATGTGAAAAAGAGAAAGGTGAAAACACAGGATGTTACCTTTCATCGGGAGAACAAGTACATTGAGTACTTTGAACTTTCTGTGAAGAACAATCACAACCTTGAGGAACCAGTGCTGCACCTGGCGGAAAAGCTTACTGGGTACTTAATTTCTATATAAGTTTGTAACTCTTTTCATTTATTGCATTGTGTTTTCTCATCTAATTAATCTGAGAGATGTGTTCATATCATGTACTAATGCTATTTCTGCAGAATTACCGGGCTGCAGATTGTGAAGACACTTACAGCTGCAGGAGAGGATGCTGATCATGGTTGGCGTGGTTCGGTGAAGCGATTTTTGGATTCTGCGGCCAATTGTTGCTCTTGCTTTGCTCCTGTGGTTAATGTAGTTGCAGGTACAGAGAAGATCTGCTGCGACTTTATTATTGGCTGCGACTGCCAGGCCATGTACTAGTCATATATTTGAAAATTAGTCTATTGCGTTACAGTTGTTGGAATAAAACCTTGTTACAGTCGTGGTTTCCTTAGCTTTCTTGTGTACTTTTTCTTTGTTTGGAATGTAGTTTCATCTGGTTTGGTATATTGGCTTTGGTTTTCTTCGTTTTGGTTTTTGTTTTTTGTTTCTCTTTCACAGGTGCCGGAGATGTCTCCTTTGTTTTCCCTATAAAACTTGGTCATTTCCAAATTTGTAGGGGATTTCAAACCACAAGTTCTAACCCAACAAGTGCAAGCAATATATATAGACAACAATCAAATTCTAACAAATTCTCAGTATTAAAGGTCATAAACTAGCAAACTCAAATAAATAGCAATACTCGAACAACAGACGAGGACAAATAAATAAGTAAAAGAAAGAACGCACCGAATTTAGCAAACTCTCCTCCCTTTGCATACAAGACCACCGAAGAGCATCAAGAATTCTCCCCTCTCCTCCCTTTTCACTCTCTCTCAAATCTGAAAACTAGAACATCAGATGGCTTCTAGGAGAAGAATTAGTCAATCAAAACCTCCACAACGCGTCATCGCCTACAAGCAATTAGATAATAACAACTCAGCAAGCAAGTACAACTGGTAAAAATCACTTAATTATTGAAGTTCATATTGTGATCCGTTTATATATGTAAATACTAAATAGTTAAATTAAATCGGTTGATATACGCCCCCTCTTGCAATTTTTCTTTTCTTAATTACCTTCAATTCTAACCCAACTTCATCCTAAAACACCATGTAACCATCCATAAACTTGAAAAAAAATCTCTAAATATGAGCCAAATGTGAATTTATGAATTTATATTATGAAATAAAAATAGTAAAGGAGATAGTTTTTAAGAAAGTGAACAGTATTTTCTTACCTACTTTGGAAGTAGGGTATGAATTGTACCACTTCACGGACCTGAAAATAGCAAAGTTAGATCTAAATGGTCTTAATTATATATTTAAATAAATGAAGACACCCTATGTAAGAATGAAATCCAAAGTCTTTTACTCAAAATATTGATATCAATTAACACAAACCAGAAATATTCATTGAGATCATCATAATTACACCAAGATATGTGAGGAGCTTTTCCATTCTTGCTCTTTGCAGCTTCCTAGAAAATCATAAGAACTATCGTCATATCTAGAAAAGTTATTGACTCCATTCATTGGTATGCACGAATCCCATCCTTGGTCAATCTACTCCTGCCTCGCCAAGTGCTCAATCAGTAAGACGACGAGCTTCTTGAAAAGTGCTCAATCAGTAAGACGACGAGCTTCTTGAGTTGAAACACTTACAGCTCCAAGAAGAAGTCCATTGCTTAAGGAATTTCGCTACGCGGAGGAACCTCATGCCAGCATTTATTATTTCTGCAAAAAGTCGCAAAGTAGGTAGGTGAATTATAGCACTTGGTTTGTATCCTAAGGCCGGGCCAACGCCTCTTTACTTTGAATAAACTTTTACATTAAAACATGATAAAGTATCTACCGACCATAAAAGATTATCAAAATACCAACTTGTGGGAATTTAAACTTTAAAGTACGAGAGGATGTTATACAACCGTTTATTTTAACAGTAAATTGTTGTTAAGCCACAAATTTTCGACCGTCAAAGTTTTAAGCCAGTATCATTATATTCTTTAGTTTGCAGCCACAAAGTTTAAGTTCCTTTTATTATTCAGCCATTAATCAATTATTTATGTTTTTTTCCTTCCAGGGGATCATTATGGGCTTATTACATAAGCATTACGGTAAATAGGAAAGCTAACACCCTCATTAAAGGCTTCAACACATCTGCCATGCCTTTTCTTTTTCGGGTTTCTTCTCAAAGGCACTTGCAAAAGCATGAATAAGCCAAATGGTTCAGCCACGTACCACCTATTTATATTATTCTTTCATCAATTAATACAATACATGCATCAATTGGAAAACCAAAAAAGTCATGGAGAAACTTGAATAGAAAAAAATTGCAACTCCCCTCAGATTGTGAAGATCAACTACGAAAAATAACTCTCCCTCAGGAAAAGCCGCATGCTTATACTAAATCGATGAACCAAATCGATGATGAATTCCTTAGAGGCTCCGCTTATACTATCTCTTTGGCTTATCTTGGGCTTCCAAGTTCTTGTAGTTGTGCATTCGGGTGGACTTGATTGGTTTTGCGAGGCCTAGAAGAGTTTGCTAGTTGTTCGTAATTTCTTTTACACTTCTAAAGTTGTGTATCAGAGGGCAATGGTCACAGTCCTTAGAGTCGTCAAGAGTTACACTTCTAAAGTATAATTCTTTCATTTCAAAAGTGTAATTCTTATTTAATTAGGATTTAGTTTTGGTTTTTGTTGAGTTACACTTTCGTTTAATTTTTTTGTTGTAACTTCATATGTCAAGAGTTACACTTTATAATTTCGTAAAATTACACTTTACTTAATTTTTTTCTTAAGAATTTTTTGTTTTTATATTTTTATAGCTGAAATTTTTTTTTTGTGCTTAAAAATGTATTATTTGACTTATTAATAAATAATTATATTTTTTGTGGCTTAAAAATAAATAAATTTAAAGTTTGGGTTTATGACTAAAAAGTATGATAAATTGTGGCTTATTAATAAAGTACTCTTATTTTAATTTTTAGTCTGTTAAGTTGGTTGGAAGCAAGGTGTTAAATTCGTTTTTGGAAGGGGACGAAATTTTGGAACCTTTCCTTAAAAATTTCGTCGAAATTTCATAAATTTCGCCGAAATACTCGAAAATTTTTCAAAATTTTCGGATAAAACTCAAACCCTAAAAATC